>PVLC010001762.1:8384-65359 GCA_004027655.1 Graphiurus murinus | reverse complement strand
TCCTTTTTTTTTTTTTTTAGTATACTCTATGGCTATATTCATGATGACTCCTTATCACTTTTTTTTTTAACTTGCTTTTTTTTTTTAAAGACTTTCGTTTTTAAAAGCAATTTCAGGTTAGCAGCAAGTTGGGAAGAAGGTACAGAGATCTTCCAAATACCCTCTACGTACACATGCATAATTATCCCCATTATCAACACCCCCTGCCCAGTGGTGTAAGCATTGCAGTTGATGAACCTACATCATCATTCAAAATTGATAGATGACTTTAGGGGGTCATTGTTAGAATTGTACACCCTATGGGTTTAGGACGAACTTTTAATGTATCCACCATTATAGTATTGTAGTGAGTATTATTGTCACAGTCCTTAAAATCCTATATGCTCTGCTTATTTATCCTTACCTTCCTTCAGTCCCTGGCAACTATTTTATTTTTATTGTCTCTGTAGTTTTGTCTTTTTCAGAATGTCACTGAGTAGAATCATATAGTAGTAGGTTTTTCAGATTGGCCTCTTTCATTTAGTAATGTGCATTTAAGTTTCCTTCATGTCTTCTCATGGCTAGATAGTTCATTTCTTTTTAGCCCTGAATAAAATTTCATTGTCAGGATATAGCACAGTTTATTTATCCATTCACCTCCTGAAGGACATCTTGGCTACTTCCTGGTCTTGGCAATGTTAAATAAAGTTGCTATAAACATTGACATGCAAATTTTTGCACGATATAAATTTTTAACTCCTTTGGGTAAACATTAAGGAGTACAATGGTTGGATCATATGATAAGGATATGTTTAGTTTTGTAAGCAGCTGCCAAATGGTCTTTCAAAGACTCTGTAGCATTTTATATTCCCACTAATAACTGTGAGAATTCTGCTTGCTCCACATCCTAGCCAGCATTGTGACTTGTCAGTATTTTTTCTAAAAGTTGTATAGCTGGAAAGGGTTTGACCCCCTTCTTTCTTTATCTTAGTGCAACCTGTAGCTATTTTCATCATCACTCCTTTATCACTTTAATTTACTTATTTGTTTCTTTGTTTTCTGGAGGGTACTGTGGATTGAACCCAGGGGCGTTTTACCTTTGAGCTACATCCCCAGCCCTTTTTAAATTTTTTATTTTGGAATAGTCTTGCTAAGTTCCTGAAATTAGCCTTGAACCTGCAATCCTCCTGTCTCAGCCTCCCAAATACTGGGGTTACAGGTGTGCATGACTACATCTGGCATGTTTCTTGTTTGCTTGTTTGTTTTCAAGACTATTATTTTTAAGCAGTTTGAGATTCACAGCAAATTATTTTAATTTGCATTTCCATGATGACTTGTGATACGGGACATATGCAAATCACATGCTGATTTGCCATATGTATATCTTCTTTGGCAAGGTATCTGCTAAGATCTTTGACTCACTTTTTGTTAGAGTTGTGTTCTTATGTTGAGTTTTAAGAATTCTTTGTACTTGTTTTGGACAACAATCCTTAATAATATATGCCTTCTGTAAGTATTTTTCCCCAGTTTGTGGCTTCTGTTTCATTATCCCTACAGTAGCTTTTGCAGAGTGGAACATTTTAACTTTAATGGAATAGTCCAGCTTATCAATTCTTTCTTTCAAGGGTTGTTTTGCATTTTGTGTACGTAACTCTTTCCCTCTAGTATCTTCTAAACTCCTTAAAAGCAGGGACAGATTTCCTCTTGGCATTACATTCTCAGGAGACAGCCCATTGCCTGACACTTGACTGGTGCTGGATGAATCTTCAATTGTAAATGAGCAGGCATCAGTCTCGTAGCTGGCAGTAGTGCAAACAAAGCACAGATTTCCCCACTTGCTGATCCTTCAGCTACTCCTTTCTGCTTCTCCACTCTAATTTGAAGTTCACATCATAAATAAATTCTAAAGCCATTTTTAAGAGGACATTTTCAGAAGCTATGGATAACAACAAATAAAGCTTAATTGATATGACAGTATAAAATCCTTACTCAGTAAGTGAATAGCACAGAATATGAATTTTCAAGGAGCTACTAGCATTTTTCTTCTAAAAACTAAAAGAAGCCCCATCTAGTCTTTCTTAATAATCTGACTAAAGATTTATATCCTTTTGATCTAGAGTGACACTCAGCACCTGGATGTTCCTTATTGAAGTTGCTGAAGTGTGGAGGAAAGATAGCCTAAATTTGCTTTTCGTGTCAATCACTGGGAACAAAGCAAACCTTGAATGTGTGAGAAAAGATTTTGCTGGATTGTAATTGGGAGGCAAAGATTTTGCTTATTCTTGAATAATACTGAGTCCTATTATAGGTCTCTTGCTGACTTCAAAGAACACCCCCTGTGTAGAAAACCTCTTAGTATACAGAAGGATATGCAGTTATGAATCTGCCAAATGATATTTACAAAATAATACAAGTTTGCTCTTCTTTCAGGGAATAATCACTTTCTAAAATTAATTGACTTTAGTGCTTCTATCCCTCAAGATTTGAACATAGCACACCATCTAATAAATTTTAGAACTGGAAAGAAACTCAGACATACTTCAGATTTTGTAGTTAAGGAAACTGAAGTCCAAACAAGTAAAGTGATCTCTGAAAGAATTATCCTGATTGACTTGGAACCAAAAGCAAGATCTACCTGGGTCAGAGTCGAATGCCACACTGTTTCTCTGCTAAGTAGGCTTTAATTGATCACATTAGATATTTCTTTTATGTCGTACTTATGCTCTTAGGTGACATCACAATTTTTTTCTTTACTACATGATATTAAATGTTCTACTGTCATATATGGCCAACTTCCTTATTTTATGAGTGATAAATTGTGACTTTAGGGATGTTAACTGATTTACCCAAGATTAAATGATCAGTTCATGATGGTGTTGGTTACAAAAGCGTGGGCTTCTGACCCCTCAATCCAGGGTTTACTAAGTGAATCTCTTCTTCTGAAATCCTATTTGGCTCTCTATTATGACAAATTAAGCATACATACACACATGACCACAAAATAGCAAGGTCAAATGTTTCTGTAACTTTCAGTAAGTTTCTCTAAGCCTGGACTGGATTAAATTTATTATTTTCTCTCCTTTGAGAACCCTTGTTACAAATCATTTATTCATCAAGCATAATTAATTTCTCTTCTGAATCTCAAAATGTGCCTCATACTGGGTATTCAGAGATTAAAACCATAGATTTGGGCCTCAAAATTTAGTAGGGGGAAAAATATCTAAAAGGTAAATATAGGACCAGGGATGTAGTTCAGTGGTAGAGTACTTGCATAGCATGTGCAAGGCCCTGGGTCTGATTCCCAACACTGAGAAAAGTAAATATATATATTTACTTCTGTATCACAGAGGTGATACAGAAGTAGGTAAGAAAATGTCAACCATGGGAGAAAGTGGTAATGTGATGCTATGGATCTTGAAAAATGGGAGAAGTGTTTTCTGAAACTAAAACAGGGGCAAACATTCAGGAAAGGAATTCAGTAGTCTGTGCAAAGACATACAAATGTGATGTATATGATTCTGAAAACAATTTATATCATTTCAGTATAGACTGCAACAAGTGTGCTGGAGAAAGTGAGTTTATCAAAGTCCGAGGTGGGCTGATGGAAGGAGGCTGGTAGTATACACAGGGCTTGGACTTACTCTATGAAAAGTGAAGAGTCAAAAATGGTTCTATACTATGGACCTATTCTTAGAAAGATCTACTATGGTAAGGTGTGCGTGTGCGTGTGCGTGTGCGTGTGCGTGTGCGTGTGTGTGTAGAAACAAGTTATCAAGTAGAAAGTAGAAAGACCAGTAGGGGGCTCTCATGATTATGCAAGGAAATAAGCTAAAGATGCCCAAGCTAAGTCAGAAGTGAAGTTGTAGAGGAGGAAGGGAAATTAAGGAAGGGTACAGGAAGCAGGACTAGAGCAACTTGGTGATCAAAGAGATGTGAGCACTAAGTAACAAAAATGATATTGAAATAAAAATTAAGAGAGCTGATTTCTAATTAGATATCTTTCATTCTCTAGTTCCTTGATTTTGAACTAGGGTTATGTTTTTTGGACATCAATTTCATTTTTGGAAAATGGCAAAGTTGTCCTGTAAGTCTCTAAAAACTATGATTTTCTCTTAGATATCTGAATTTTATAAACACATTCATTTAGTTACTCTTAGACTCCATAATAATTATCACTAACACTTTTTTATTGTGTATTAACATTGTTATAAATGTTGACTCAGTGAATCTGCATTATAACTCTTGGTAGCAGATGATACCATAATTTGCATTTTACAGATGAGGAGCTGATGCTTAGAAAGATGAAATAATCTTCACAAATCACTTTATTCTACTTTCTGCTCCTTCTTTTCACTGTTCCATTTACCATAGGAAGGGCCACACCCAACTTCTTTAGAGGCTTCTTCATAAGAATATTACTGCATATTAATTAAGATCAAGGTTACTACTGCAACAGATAAACCTCCAAAACATTAGCTTGAAAGCCAGTTGGTGGCAGAGTGTGGGTTTCTCCTCCACAGAGTCATTCAGGGACCCATGCTGAGGTGCCTCTGCTGTCTCCTACACATGGTTTCCAAGGTCACCCCAGCACTGGGCTCTATCTAAAAAGGGAAGAAAGAGACTGGCTGATAGAATGGGAGGCTTTTATAGACCTGGTTGGAGGAAGCATATCTCATTTCTGTCCCCATGCCAGTGTATAACTGCCCACATCTAGCTGCAAAGGACTTTGGGAAGCATAATCTGGTTGTGAGCCTGGGAGTTTGGTACCTAGGAAGCTATTCTATTTTTTTTTCTTTCTTTTTTTTTTTTGCATTACTGGGGATTGAACCCAGGGGCATTCTATCTCTGAGTTACACCCCCAGTCTAATTTTTTATTCTTTATTTTGAAACAGCGTGTCACTAAGTTGCAGAGGGCCTCACTAAGTAGCTGAGACTGGCCGTGAACCCAGATACTCGGGTCTCAGCCTCACATCCAGCTCAGGAAGGCACTTCAACCTAGACCATCAGACTTCAGAATCCTCAGCCAAGTAGCTTGGCATGATGGCACAAGCTGAAATCCCAGTACTTAGAAGACTGAGACAGGAGGATCACAGGTTCAAGGACAGCCTCCCCAATTTAGTGAGGTTCTCAGCAAGTTAGGGAGACCCTGTTTCAAAATTTTATAAAAAGTAAAAATAGGGGTAAGGGGCTATATCTCAGAGGGAGAATGTCTCTGGGTTCAATCCTCAGCACCACAAAAAAAGAAAAAAGAATCCTCAGACAAACTGCTGTGCTATATTACTTTTTGACTTGATATCACTCAAATGACAGTAATTAAGCAGTTCTGTACACAAGCAATATGAAGTTGGGAGTTGACCCTGTAGTGAATGTTACACTGTGCAGTTAAGAGTCCTGATTTCATACAGTTAAGAAATATATCCCAAATATAAATTTAATAAATTCCCTTCTCAGTTTTTTATTAGGTTTGGTGACTTAATAAAGTTAATTTGTGTTGGTCCGCTATACTTTGACTTTCATTTTCTGAGAGGTCTAATAGATTGTCTTCATTATAATGAAACTTAGTCATTTTATAAACTTACAGCATTATTTTAATTGGAAGAAACATTTAACTCTGAATTACTTCTAAACATAGTCTGATTTCTTCATACTGCAGATAAGAAAAGAGACCTAGAGACCTAAGTACCTTACCTACACCAGACTCTTCAGGGATGGAGACCTGTACACTGAAGCCCATCTTCTCTTTCTTTTTCTTCACTGATCTTTCCTTCTATTCATTGTGTCATTTCCTCAAGAAGCAGTCAAGCTATGTTACCCTCCTTAAAAACGCTTATAGGGATCTTACTGATCATAAAGAACAATGTAACTCTTATAGTGCTTGAGAATTAGAAATGTTCTATTTTTTACATTCTTGTATAGTTTTGGATTCAATAGAAGATTTGCTTTTTAATCCTTGTCATTATATATATATATATGTATATATACACATATATATGTACATGTATATAATATATAATATATACATTTATATAAAATGTGATATTTTCCCTTGATTGTAATTTTGGAGTTATCCCTAAAATTACATTAGGGTCAACATTTGCAACATCAATTCTCACTATGACATTAGTGTAGGAAGTGTGATCTGTTGGGTTGAGGATTTCATTGATCCTATTTTGAAGAGAAGTTAGTCTCTTTTCTCTTTGAAGTGGAGATAGATAATACTTCTGGCTAAGAATTAGCTTTCATTAATTATAATTAAAAATAAATTGTCTAGACAGCACATTTATGGTTCAATAAACAGAGATTTTATCATGTTACCTCAGGGGGAAAAGAGGACATCACTAAAATATATTCTATAAAATATTTTCAAAAATCCAAGAGGAATGTCAGGAACATCTCAGGAAGGTCAGACACTCAGGTAGCTCAGTGAACTATCTGCTCTTACCTCTTGTCTCTTTTTGCTCCAATGCTTGGTTTTCCCTCCTGACTACTCCCTTTGAGTCTCCATTCCTCATCACCAAGCACAAAAATCTCCAGAGGTCTCCTGATTCCTGAAGCCAGATGACCTCCAAGCTTACAGGTCTATGTTAACATAGCAATTATGTAGCTTTTAATTCAAATGTTTAGAGATGGATTTGTATAGTCCATCAAATGGTACCTTTTTTTCAGGGCAATGCTTACAAGCATAAATTGCTGAACAGTTGATAAAAAGGCCTACTCTTCTCTTAGGTTCACCTTTCTCAACATCAATTTTTATTTCAAGCATGGGTGTGGAAGATGACAGTGGATCTGAAAATTCTCACAGGGGTGAACCACCTCTATTTTGCCTCTTTCTCTTTACAGAGATTGGGGAACAGCCTCTGGTTAAGAGTTTTCTTTTGTTAATAGACCCCACACTGCTAAATGGAAATTTTATGGTTATTATCCTTCAGTTGCAATCTTTTTCCCTCTAATAATTGTATTTCATTTCTTTTCTGTATGAGAAAGTGGAGCGATTTTAGAAAACAGGATTTTAGAAAACAGGATTTATAAAAATGTCATTGTCACTTGGCTATTTCCTCCCTGACCTGATCATCCTAACTTCATAAATTATGGGAACTTGAAATTTTATTCAGCTATTTAAATGACCATTTCTTTTAATTAAATTGCTTCAGCATGAAAGTCTAAAAATATGCCCTATTTTCTTATTCTAATGAATAAAAGTGAGAAATTAGCTGTCTTGGAAAGTTTTTGTTTCAGCACATTTTTTCCATTCTAAGTGATTTACAGCAACCTAAATCCACTAACTAGCTTGTATTTCAGATGCCTATTGGTGCATGTACGTGATGCTTTATTTCTGCTTAGAAGGTGTAATACAGACTCTCCAGGGAGCTAGTCAAGCTGAGTAAAACTATTAAATAGGAGTATATGAAGACAAACAAAATTTCAGAATCAATGAGACAAATCAGAATACAAATAAGAACTGAAATCTAATGGAGAGGAAACCAAGTAGGAACAAATTCACAACTTGATGCTAAATTTACTCTCTTCAGTAGCTGTGTGTCAGATTGAATTTTTTTTTACATACCTCTTATGTCGACACAATTAAGAATATATAGTGTTTTTGAAATATGAAATTAGAACTTCTATGAAATATAGATAACTGTCTCTAACAGCCGCATTTTTTGTAGCTAAAATGCATGCTATGCTGTGTTGCTTTGGTATGCATTAATTACACTAATACTAAAAATGAGGATAATTGACATTCAAGTAAAGTTATACAAATTTAAAGCATTTTCCTATACATTATCTCATTTGGTCTTCATGGAGTCATTTTAGAGATGAACAAATCAATTATTTAGAAAGTATATGAACTTGATTAAAGGTTCATTCAAGTATAGCAGAAGTCATGCTGGGCTTGAACTCAGATATTTCAATTTTAGAACCCATTCCCCTTTGAGGTTACCAAGCTTTGCTGTGGGCACAGTGGTACACTTTCTGCATTCCTCCACATCATCTGAAAGTATAGTCTGTTGTATATCTTTAGAGATTCCAAGAAAAGGTACTATAATAGTAGTTAAGATCATGATTTATGTAAGCAAACTGTATTCTCTTCTCTAGGTTTGTCTCTTACTAGTTATTTTTACCTTGGACAACTTAACATTACTGTTTCTTTGTCTATAAATAAAGGATAATAATAGTCTCCTCCTCAGTAGTTATTGTGGTGATAAAATTAAATAATGGTTCACACACAGTAAACATTTTAAAAATTATAAATCAGGCACAGTGGTGCATGTCTATAATCCAGGCATTTGGCAGGCGGAGACAGGAGGAGTCCAGGTTCGAGGCCAGTGCACAGTAACTTATACAGACCACATTTCAAAATAAAAAATACAAAGGGCTATGGATGTAGTTCAGTGGTAAAATGCTCTTGGAGGGGGACATGTCAGCAAGATGTTGTCTGAGAGAAACACCTCATTCAGGTGTTGTAAGACTTGAAACAAAACTGCCATAAAAGCAGTTTCTTGACAGAAGAAAAAAAGCATCAAAAAATTGAACAAAGTAATGAAAAATTGAAGTGTGACTAAACAAACCCAGAAAGTAACCCAGAGAAGAACAAAGGATGCCAAGTGTGTCAGGGACGCACAGGTAGCCAACTGTGCCATTAACTCACCCACAGAGTGCAAGGACTACTTACACCGCAGCATCTAATGACCTCCTGCAAACCCAGTGACCAGATGTAGAGTAAACGGCTACAGAACTCCACAACTTAATCCTGCAGTATATCCCCACATGTTCAACAGAGACCCAAATCCTGGGACATCCTGCTTGAACCTGGGCAGCAACACCTCAGCTCATTTCACCCTCCAGAGCCAGAGCACCACACAACTGTAAGTTAATAGTGCAGCTGCAGGGGCTGCTAAGGCAACAATAGACACATGAGGGTTGAAACTCTGTGCCTGTAGTGGTTGGATGGGAGCAGAAGCATGGGAGGGGCCCAGAACACACAGGGTGCAGAGACATTACAGGGCCTCTTGAGAGTGCCCCACAATTAAACTGGACACCTGCCACCTGCATAGGCAGAGAGAGAGAGAGAAATGCAGACACAGGGCCTGGGGAAAGCGCAGAGTCCCGGGCTTAAACTGGGTCCAGACCCAGGGTAACCCACAACCTACATAGATAGAGAGAAACATCAGGACACAGTCCTAACCACTGCAGGCGACCCATGAGTGGATCCACAAAATGTCATCATCACTGTAGGTAATGGAGCAAATACGAATGATTGGAACATGTTCAAAAATCTATTATAGTGAGTAGATATTAAATAGATGAAAATATCAACACAGATCCAAAAGGACTGCAGAGGCCAAGTCTGCTCTGTACTTGAATACTTGTAGGGGTGTTTTTATTTTTTTTCTCTTAGTCTGTTTTTGTTTTATATTGCTTTGTTTTATTATATTTTTGTTTGTTTGTTTGGATAGTTGGTCATTTTTTTATTTTATGTTTGTCTGTTTCCTTCTCATCCATTTTACAAGCTTCCCCCCTCTTTTCTATCTATATTCTTCCCTTCAACACTCTTTTTTCTCTTTATCTTATATTAAGTCCACTTCATATCACTACACCTGAATATTCTATACTGGCTCCTAGAATCCCCCTACATATCCACTATCTAATCTATACCATATATTACCTTGCCACACTCAAACTCTCGTTCTACTTGATCATATCATCTACTTTACACCCATCATTGAGGCTTCTCCCTCCATCAACATTTAACACAACATAACTTGCCCTTGTATATTCCAGCTGACACCTTTAAATCTCTACTGCTGAGATTGGACCAGAGAGATGAACTGCCAGAAAGGACTGCCAGACACCAAGTATAAACTTACCTCAGCTGATAGAAGAAATAAGTCAACACGTCCCACATTGAGGCTTAAAAACAATGAGAGCACAAGCTGTTCTGCTCATGCCTCTGAGCCAAATCCCCATAACAGAAGTAACAAACAGGACCCTGAACTTCAACACCTAAAACCCATCAATGTTAACATTGCAGTGGGCATAAGGAGCCCCAGAGTAACCACAAACCAGTACAGGCTACAATTCACAAAGAGAAAATAGAAATAAGAAACCTATAGATTGAGAGAAAGCTAGCAAAAGCAGCAAAGATATAAGCTTAAGAAACCGGAAATCATGGGAAGGAAAAATAGCAAAGAAGCAATGCATATACACAACCCAACAATAACAAAATTCATCAACACAGAATTGCAGAGATTACCAGAACAATTCAGATATTAATAGTAGACATGATACAGAATTTCCAAAAAGAATTCAGAGAGAGTCTGAAAGAAATAAAGGAAGAAAGAAAGAATCTGACAAACTGAACAGGAATCAAAAAGAAGCCTTGGAGGAAGTGAAGGATGTGAAAGATGTAATAATTGAAGTGAAGGCATTAATGAAAACTATAAACAATACATTAGACCACATGGAAAATAGGATCTCACTCTTAGATGACCAATCCCCAAATGAACACATAATATATAACTTAGAAAATCCAATTAGCATGAATTGGACATTGACAAGATCTGGGCCAATTTTAAAAGAGCTAACCTAAGAATAATAGGCATAGAAGGGGGATTAGAAGTTGAAACCAATGGAATCAACCAAAGAGGTAATATCAGAAAATTTTCAAACTTTTCAAAGAAGTAATATCAGAAAATTTTACAAACACAGAAAGAGAAGTCGACACACAGGTACAGGAAACATATAGAAGCCCCTTTAGACAAGATCAGAGAAAAGGTTCACCAGGCCACATATTAATCAAATTAACTAATGTAGAGGCCAATGAGAGAATCTTAAAGGCAATGAAAGTAAAAGACCAAGTGACATTTAGAGGCAAACCAATTAAAATAAATCACTCCAGGCTTCTAAAACCAAGTCATGATAGCCAGGAGGCCCTGAAGCAACATATTCCAAACTCTAAAATTTCTAGAAACAAATGACGAGAGACACAATGTATCAAAACTTCTGGTACACCTTGAAGGCAGTATTAATTAGCAAAATTTATAGCATTGAGTGCCCACATAAGTAGAACAGAAAATCACCAAATAAATAACCTAATGACACTGCTCAAAGCCCTTGAAAAATAGGAACTGTCTAACCCCCAAACCAGTAGAAAATAGTAAATTATTAAAGTCAGAGCATAAATTAATGAAGTAGAGAATAAAAAATACAGAAAATTAACAAAATTGAAAGCCGATTTCTTGAAAAAATAAACAGGATACATAAACCACTAGACAACCTAACCAAAAGAAAGAGAATCAACCTAAATTAGCAAAATAAGAGATGAAAAGGGTGATATTACCATCAACGGTGTGGAAATCCAGAGAGTCATTATAAACTACTTTTAAAAACTATATTGCAACAAAATGGAAAATCTTGAAGAAATTGACAAATTTCTAGACACATACAACCTTCTGAAATTGAGTCACAAAGATATAGAAAATTTAAACCAACCAATAGCAATAAAAGAAAAGCAACAATAAAGAGTTTGCCATCAAATAAAATCCCAGGACCAGATGATTTTACAAGTGAATTTATTAAACCTTTATAGAAGAGCTAATCCCAATATTCCTCAATCTATCCCACCAAATAGCAAGAAATAAGACTGTCCCCAATACATTCTATGAAGCTAAAAATTACATTAATACCAAAGCCAAATAAAGACAGCTCAAGAAAAGAAAACTATAGGCCTATATTGCTGATTAACTTAGATGCAAAACTGCTAGACAAAATACTAGCATTGTGCATTCAAAATCACATCAAAAAAATTATACACCATGACCAAGTCAGATTCATCCCAGGGATGTAAGGCTGGTTGAACATATAAAAAACAATGTAATTCATCACATAAACAGAACCAAAGACAAAAATCACATGATCATCTCAATAGATGCTGAAAAAGCACTTGATAAAATCCAATACTCATTGATGCTGAAAGCACTGCAGAGAATCAGAATAGAAGGAACATACTTCAATATCATTAAAAGCAATAAATATTAAATGGAGAAAAACTGTAAGAGTTCCCACTAAAAACAGGAACAAGATAAAGATGTCCATTATTACTACTTCTGTTCAATATAGTACTTGAAACTGTAGCCAGAGCAATAAGGCAAGAGAAAAGTATAAATAGGAAAAGGAGTACAAATAGGAAAAGAAGGACTAAAACTATCTCTATTTGCAGATGACATGATACTATACTTAGAAGAACCAACAAACTCAACCAAAAGGCTTATAGAACTGATCAGCAAATTGTCTGGATGCAAAATAAATCTTAAAAATCAGAAGCTTTTCTTTATGCCAATCATAAATCCACAGAAGAAAAAACCCAGAAAACAATTCCACTTATGATATCACCCTGAAAAATAAATTACTTAGGAATAAACCTAACCAAGGAGGTAAAAGACCTCTATGAGGAAAATATTAAAAAAAAATTGAAGAACTTAGAAGATGAAAAGATCTTTCATGCTCTTAGATAGGCAGAATAAATATAGTCAAAATGGCCATTCTTCCAAAACTGATCTATAGATCCAATGCAATAGAAAAATAAGTTCTTAAATTCATTTGAAACAATAAAAAGCCCAGAATAGCCAAAGTACTTCTCAGCAACAAGAACAATGCATGAGGCATCACAATATCTTACTTCAAACTATGCTACAAAGCCACAGTAATAAATACAGCATGGTATTTGAACAAAAACAGACACATAGACCAATGGAGCAGAATAGAAGATTCAGAAACAAATCCACACACTTACAGTCATTTGATTTTTGACAAAGGAGCCAAAAATATACAGTGGAAAAAAGACAGCCTCTTCAACAAATGGTGTTGGCAAAACTGGTTAACCATATGCAGGAAAATGGAAATAAACCCCACTTTCTCACCTTGCACAAGAGTCAATTAAAGGTAGATCAAAGACTTGGAAGTCAGACCAGAGACCTTGCAGCTACTTGGAAAGGGCATAGGTTCAACACTTCAGCACACAGACACAGGCAAAAACTTTCTCACCAAGACCATCAATACGCGGGATTGCATTAAACTGAAGAGCTTCTATGGAGCAAAGGAAACTATCAAGAATCTCAACAGAGAACTTACAGAATGGGAAAAATTTTTTTGCCAACTACTCTGATAGAGGACTAATATCTAGAATATATAGAGAACTCAAGAAACTCACCACTAAGAAAGCAAATAACTCAATCAAAAAATGGGCAAGTGTCTAAATAGACACTTCACAAAAGAAGATATACAAATTGCCAATAAATGTATGAGAAAATGTTCAACATCATTAGGCAATCAGAGAAATGCAAATAAAAAATACTCTGAGATTTCATGTAACCCCAATTAGAATTGTAATTATAAAAAACACAAACAACAAATTCTGGCAAGGATATGGAGAAGTGGGAACCCTAATACGTTATTGGTGGGATTGCAGATTAGTGCAACCACTTTGGAAAATAGTATGGAGAATCCTCAGATAAGTAGGAATGAACCTGGCATATGATCTAGCAATACCTCTTTTGGGTATCTACCAAAAGAATGGATACCAAACTACCAGACTAATGCAGGTGTATCTATGTATATAGCCACACAAGTCACAATTGCCAAACTATGGAACCAGCCAAGATGTTCAACAGATGAATGGATTACAAAATATGAGATATGTACACAATGGAATTTTACTCAGCCCTAAAGAAGAACAAAATCATGTCATTTGCAGGGAAATGGATGGGACTGGAAAACATTATGTTAAGTGAGATTAGTCAGTCACAAAAAGTAAAAAAATTGAATGCTCTCCCTAGTATGTGGAAGTTAGGGAGAAAGTGGATCATAAGAGGGACTCCAGACAAAGGAAGAGAAACCTTAGATGAATGAAGAAGACGACCTTACTGAAGGAGAGGGGGAGAGGGAAACACCCTAATGCACATGATGTATATTCATAAACATATCAAAGTCAATCACTAAACCAAATATGAGAAGGAGGGAGGGAGTAATGAATGGGGCGAACTGTGGAACGATTAAATGAAAGTATGTTATGTACTTAACAAAGATGTATGATTACAATGTAGCAGTAAAAAAAATAAATAAATTTCCACTTGGAATATAAGTCAGTATAGATTTTCATATAGGGTATATGGATTATTTGTACATATGTAACATAATGTGCATTTTTTGCTCATAATAATTAACCTAAGGCTAGTAGCCATTATTTAAGGTCATTCATTTGGATAAATATTATTCTGCCATAACCTCGTTTTTCATATCTCTATTTATGGTTAGTTTACAGGTGATAAATCAAATATGGTCATTTATACATAAATAATACATTAAGTATTATATATAATTTTTAAAAAAATGTATGTATACATACAAACTAAATGCCATGTAGTTTGGCTTTTTTGCACTGGAGAAATTTTTTTTTTCAATATTAAAAAAAAAACAGTCAGAAACAAAGACTTTGGTGAGATGTGTTATGGACTTTCATGCCAAAATATGTCAATCATAATAGCTTTACAAATCAGTTAAGGATCATAAGGCATGATTCAATAGAGAGTCCTCTAAGGCCATCTTTTGGGTGTACTGTAAGCCAATCAACCTATTGTTTAAGTCATAATCTTAGATGGCAACAATTAGAGCTGAGAGACTTAGTATTCTTTTTTTATGAGAACTTAATGATTCTATATTTCTCTGTTTTCATTTTGCAAAAATGTAGAAGGCCACACATTTGTGTTGTATCACATCCTTGGAGGAAAAATTATCAGAAAGTTTGTGTGTGTGTGTGTGTGTGTGTGTGTGTGTGTGAGAGAGAGAGAGAGAGAGAGAGAGAGAGAGAGAGAGAGAGAGAGAAGAAAGAGAGAGGGAGAGACTTGGGAATTGTGATACACAGAAATTTGTTTGTTAGTTCTTTTTCATTTAGATCTTCTCCAGGGGGTCTTGCATCATTTTAATATGATGCTAACTGATCTTCTGTGAAGCATATCTTGTTAATTTGGAAAGTCCCAATATTTGATTAGGTTAGTTTATCATGAGCTTTGTCTGAATCCATATAGAGAATTTTAGCTTGAATTTTCTGCCATTTCATTAACCTTTTAAAGGAAAACCACAGGAATAAAGGTTTTACTTTCTTAAATTACTTGTTTACCATTTATTAAGCACATACCACATACTGAGCAGTTTACATGAAAAATTAGTCATTGCAAGATTCGGTTATCTTAATAAGAAGTTAAGATGCACAGAAAAAAAGAAAACCATACATTTTCACACACAGTCTATGCTCATGTGAACTGAATTCTGCTAGAAGGTTTTTTCTTCTTTTGACATATCTCACTATACTTGGCACATCTATCAACATGTATTAAAAATATTAATAATCGATATTTTTCTATCTATCATCATCATCATCATCACCTGTCTCTATCTTATCTTCTATCCATCTTGCATCTATTCATCTACATATCTATCCATCTATGTATCTGTCATCTAGTCTATTATAAAAATTTAAATGTCCCTCTCTTTTTCCCCACAAAACCTTTACATTCTTAGTTTAATGGGAAGAGCAAAGTGTGAGAAAGATTTTCACAAAATCTCATTTCTCCTAGGAAAAATGCAAATGCTGTATCTGCATAGTTTATTCATAGGCAGTAAAGAGAAAGGACAGGACAGAAAAGTCAGGCTACCACTTACTCTTCCTGATCACCTTTGATATTAATCATCTAACATTTAATATACTCTCTTCATAGTGCAGCTACCACATATCTTCTTTTTGTTGTACACTATCGCCATCATTTTACCTCCTGTTTTCACTCCCAGGAAGAACGAAGCACACTTTATTCACCAAAGTTGGTCTATAATCACATTGTAAGATAATTTCTTATAACTCTGCAAATTATATAAATTTCTAAATATTTCAACAATTATCTCTTTAGTCTTTAGTACACATTTCACAAGTAAACTAGAATGATGCACTTGAAGATACCTTCCAAATAACATATCTGGAAAAGTATACCTACTTAAATAATCAGGGGAGCAGCATAAACTACTACTCCGTAGTTAATGTAGCCTAAGTTTGTGGCAGTAACCAACAAACTCCTAATTTCAGAGGCTGATAACAACATCATTTTGTTTCTCACTTGTGTATAACGGTTGGTAGAGACTCTATTTCATGTCTGTGCATATGGGGAGTCAAGTTTATGTATTTTTCACTATCAAGAACATAATTGGGTCCTCTGGCTGGTGGAGAGAAATACAGTGAATTATATGCTAGCTCTTAAAGCTTCCACCAGAACGGATAACCTTTCCTTCTGCTCACAAGTACCTCATATTACTGTAGCTTTCATTTCATTGGGCAAAGTAAGTCACATCCTCACATCTAAAGTTAATGGAATGGAGAAGTACAATACTAACTTGTGTCCAGAAGAGAGAGAACCAGAAATATCGGTGAGCAGAACTAGGGACTACCTCAGCTACTCTATCCTATTATTTTTCTTGCCAGGAAAGTAGAAATTAATTTTGATGATGGAATTAAGGGGAATCTGGATGCAAAGTTTTTGGTTCTTCCTTCTTTTCCAATGTATAATAAAATCTCTCTGTAATAAAGATGGTAAAATATCCTTGGTGATGAAAAGACACCTCTTTTCACCGGGGGGAGGTCAGAGGAGTCTCACCACGTGCCTTTGGCTGCTGTGGTTCTGTGGAAGTACACAGAACCCCTCCACCACCAAGCTGTTCCTAGAGCACAGTCTCTCTGCTTAGTGATCTGCCTACTTGTGCCAGTCTCTGTAGAAGTCCTAAACATCTCTCCTTGTCTTCCATTCAAAAATTTATAGGATTAATCTTATTACCACACACATCTGTGTTTACCTAAACAATTTTTTAAAAAATCCTAGCATACTCAGTAATAATCTATCATTAGAGAGACACTCCCACCCACTCTGTAAGTTCACCTCACCTTCCATTCCTCTGCAGTTTACCACATCCATAATCTACTTCTCTACCAGATGATCCTGCTCCTTTCCAGAAAATTCTTGTTTCTTCTTTCACAGATACCTACTTCATATACTCTTTGTTTCCTCAAATATCTCTCCTATGTCATAGGAAGAATAGATAAAGTCAGATAAAAAAAACTACCTTATCTTCTCACCACCTAATCCACTCATACCTACCTGCCACTGTACCTACACATTCCACTTTCATTCTTGCTGAAATGTATTGTGTTTTCACACACTAATTCTAACACCAGCCAAGGTGTGCTGGTTCTCAGTTCCTTTTTTTCTTTTTAAGAACATTAGCTTTTAATTGCTCATTTTCCCTTCTGTGTTGTTAATTTCTTTCTCTAATAGATCATTCCAGCAAACAAGTGTATTTTTCTAGCATCCATTATAAAAAAAAATTCCCTTGACTTTATACTTCCTTCTAGCTATTGCTGTATTTTCTTCTTTCCTTCAAAGAAAAAAAGTCCTTGAAACAATTTTTTATTATTCTCTGCACAATCTTGCCTCCTAATATCTACTACGCTTATTTCAATTATTTTCATCATGTCACTAAGATGATTTTTTTTGCAAGAAAAAATGCTAGCAATAATAATAACTAACTGGTAGCAGTGTCTCCTATGAGGCAGGTAGTATTATAAACACATTTAATTCTCAAACCAACGCTATGAAGATTATTCTAATAATATTACTTTTTAGAAATTAAAAAACAAAATCACTGTAGCATATCCCTGTAGTCTCAGTATTTTGGAGACTGAGACAGGAGGTTTGCAAGTTTGAAGCCATTCTGGACAATTTAGAAAGACCCTGTCTTAAAATAAAAAAAGATAAACAAGGGCTGGGGATATTTTCAGTGGCAAGTGGTAAGCACCCACCTTCCCCTGGGTTCACCCAGAGAGAGAGAGAGAGAAGAGAGAAGAAAAAAGAGAGAAGAGAGCAGAGAGGAGAGAGGAGAAGAGAGAAGAGAGAGTATATCTTCCCAGAGATAATAGGTGAATTAAACTAGGTCAAACAGCCATTAGGAGGAACTTAGATTTGAATCCAACTACTATGACTTTGGATTCTATACACTTACCCTCCACATTGTATTGTCTATTTCTAATTGACAAATGAAAATTGTATGCATTTATATTGAATAACATGATGTTTTAAGATATATACATTTTGGAATAGCTACACTGAACTAATTAACACATGAACTACTTCAAATGCTTATTTTGTGTGAGTGGTGAGTTTGCTTAAATTCCACTCCTAGCCATTTTCGAGAATATAGTAAAATGTTAATAACCAAAGTCATCATCTTGTGCAATAGATCTCCTGAGTTTATTCCTCCTATCTGACTTAAATTTTGTATCCTTTGACAAATAGAACCCCCCCCCCCCACACACACACATACACTCCAGGCCCTGTTAATTACCATTACCCTCTCGTTTCTTTGAGCTCAACTTTTTTTAGATTCCACATATTAGTGGGATCATTTGGTATTTATCTTTCTGTGCCAGCCTTACTCACTTAATATAATCTTCTGCATTTCCATTCATGTTGTTGCCAAGTGACAGGATTTCATTCATTTTATGGTGAGATAATATTCCATCGTGTATACACACCGTGTTTTCTTTACCCATTCATCCACTGATGGACACAGGTTGATTCCATATGCGAGCTGTTATGAATAAAGTTCCAGTGAACATGGGAGTGCTGATGTCTCCTCAAATCCTGAATATGTATACCTATAAGTGGGATTGCTTTATCCTAAGATATTTCAATTTGTAACTTTTTAAGGAATCTTCATAACATTTTCTATATAGTCTGAGCCAATTTGTATTCTCACCAACAGTGAACAAGACTTCCCTTTCCTCCACTTCCTTGTCAACACTTTAATCTTTTGGGTAATAGCTGTTCTATTCAGCATGAAGTTATACCTCCCTATAATTTTGGCTTACATTTCACTGATTAGTGATATTTAAGCATTTTCTGTATTTCTGTTGTCCATCTGTATATCTTCTTTTGAGAAAGGTCAATTCACACCCTTTGCCCATTTTTAAATTAAGCTAGTTGTTTTCCTGCTGTTGACTTGTTTGAGTTCCTTATGTATTTTGAATATTAATAATTTACCAGATGCATGGTTTGCAAATATTTTCTCCCACTCAATAGTCTGTCTTTTTCCTATTGTTTGTTTCTTTTGATATACAGAAGCTTTTTCATTTGATACAATCCCAAGTTTTGTTAATTTTTGTTACCTGTGCTTCTGGTGTCTTATCTGAAAAACTCATCACCTAGACCAATGTCTTGGTGATTTCCCCCTATGATTTTCTCTAGTAGTTTTGCAGTCTCAGGTTTTATATTTAAGTTTTGACCAATTTTATGTTGATCTTTTTATGCGATGTGAGATAGAGCTCTAATTTTTATTTTTCTGCTTATAAGCATCATATCCCAACACTATTTATTGAAGAGGTTGTCCTTTCGGTACTGTGTGTTCTTGGTGTCTTTTTCAAAGTTTTATTCTTTTTGCTCAAGATTTCTTTTCTATTCAGGGTGTACTAGTTTTTTAATGGATATTATTTCTTGTTGGTTAATTAAATCTTTCAGCAGAATTTAACATAGCTGAACAACCCCTTCTTATTGATGTATTTTATTCAGTGGTCGGTCTTCTATTCCTTTATTTCTTGTGTTTTTCCTTTTTCTTCATGTACCGCTTCTTATCAGTCTTCTTACCGTCTCCTCCATTTTGTATCTAGACATTGAGTTGCTCTTTTTTTTTTTTTTTCTTTGTATTGATAACATTTCCATGGCTGTCTTGTTCAACCCATGACTATATACCATCTAAAGGCTTAGGTCACTTAGGTTTGTATCTGTACCAAATTCTCTTCCTTAAGTTCTGTTTATTAAATATGTCTATGGTTCACAGCTCTTCTTGGGTGTTTTATAAGAATCTCAAATTTAACATGACCAAAATAAAAGTTCATATATCCTGACTCCAACCATCTTCTGCTGAACATCCCTTCTCCCAGGCATTTTCTAGCTATCAGAATGAGCTCAGTCTAAGTTTAGGAGTAATACTTAATTCCACTGTCCCTCACAGCCCACATTCAATTCACACCAAGTCAAACCTACTCTACACTAAAATATCCCTAGCCTGCCACTTCTCCCCATCCCTCCTACAGTTAGCTAAGTCTAAGTCATATCCTTTGTCACCCAGTCTCCTGCAACTACTTTATAACTGATTTGCACTCTTGCCTTCTCCATTTCAGCTATATTCCCAGCCCTGTTTCATTTCTTTTATTTTGAAACAGAGTCTTTCTAAGATACTGTGTGCTGGCCTCAAACCTGTCTCAAACTCCCTAGTACTGGGATTATAGTAGTCTGCCACAGCACCCTACAGTCCGCCTACATTTTTGACACATTTCCCTCTGAACTTTCACTTGTTCAACCATACTGCTGCTACCCTGGGAACACACCACACTTTCTTCTATTTCAGGGCCTTCTCATTTGCTGTTTCTTCCTTAATTTACTCCCTCCCTCCCTCCATTCCTTCCTCCCTCCCTCTCTTCCTTTTTTCCTTCTTTTTTTTTTTTTTTTTTGCTGGGGATTGAACCCAGGGGTATTCTATCTCCAAGCTACACCCCCTCAACCCTCTTTTATTTTAATTTGGAAGCAGGTCTTGCTAAGTAACTGAGAGCCTCACTAAGTTGCTCAGCCTTGTCTCAAACATGCAATTCTGATGGTTTATCCTCCCAAGTACTGAGATTACAGGTATGTGCCACCATGCCTGGCTTCTGCTTTTCCTTTCTGAGATCTTAAAAATGGATGCTTCCTTCTCTTCATTCAGCTCATTCAGTTTCCCTCCTCAAAGAAATCTTCCCTGAGACTCTCAATATAATATGTATATATGATGTACACATATGCCATACACACACACATACACACATATATACATATACATACAATATATATATTTGTATATGCCCCCTAAAACTCTCAATACACACACACACACACACACACACACACACACACACACACACATACACACACACTCCCTCCCTGCTCAATTACTCTCAATCACATTACTGTACAGTATTTCCTTAAAGGATCTTTAAAAAAAAAAAAAAAAATATATATATATATATGATTGACTTAATCATTAACTTAGGTACTTTTTATTTGCCCCTCCCCTCGGAATATAAGCTCTTTGAGGACAGAGAGAGACTGTCTCAACTCTTTTGTATATTATGTGTGAGAGCTATATGTCACACCTGAGTTTCTTGGTCTCACATGGAGGGATAAGAGGTGGGTGATATGTAGGTGATATACTCTCTCAGAGAAATCTAAGCAAGCATTCTTTTTTTTTAATAGTATTAGCATTTATTACATAATAAGCAACATACTAAGAACTTCATATATGTAAGCTCAACTAATTCTCAAAACATCTCTGCAAGGTCTAAGCAAGCATTCTAATCTAGATTAATGTACACTGGTTCCTCTCCTCTACAAGAAGAAGATTAATGTAATATATAATTGCTGTTAGCATTTATAATGGGTCTCAATATGTTTATAACTTTAAACAACTTAAGATTTCCTACTTTTCTAAGTTTCTGTTTGTATATCATTCACAATTTTTAAATTTCTAAAAACATAACATAACCTTTCCACAAATATTTGACTTTAAGCTATAACTATTTTTATTTTTAGCAGATGAAAATTATACTTCATCATGTCCCAGTAGGGTTAATACTTTGAAGAAGATGTGAGGAATAAAATCATGAAGATAAACTGGAACCCTATCATAATGTGACAAGTGAGGTCTACAAATGTCAATCATTCCAAAACTCAGTAACCTCCCTTTGAGGTTAACCAATTGGGTATGGGATCCTGTCAGCTTATGGGACTGGGTTTCTAGGTGGCCAGGTGACATATTATCCTTCCAAGTTCTGGCTGAAATTGGTGACATTTGGTGGCCGTTTCCCCCTCAGGCAAAATGACAAGGAATGATTCTAAGACTTGAGACTGGCTGAGCTTCTAGGAAAATGGTGGCAATTTTGCGAATCATCTGATTAGTTCATTTCTGGGGAAAATGGTGGCAATTTTGCGAATCATCTGATTAGTTCATTTCTGGGGAGAAGAATACTGAGGACAGGGTACTTCACTCTGCATTCTGACTCCTGAGACTGTGTTCTCTCCCTGGTCTTCACACCCTCCATGTGAAGGAGAATGATGTGGATATCATCAGAGTTCACCTGCTTTGAGTGTGGGCCTCATCCACGGGTTCACTTTAATTTGATTAACACAGGAAACAAAAAGCTGTGAAAAAAGTCATCTACAAATAAATATATTTTTGATGGCACCATATATTGCCTCTATATTTTAGACTTTTTTAACAGCTCATTCTAATTTAGTCACTAATTGTTCCTGCTTCACCAAGCATTTACTGACAGAAGTGGTCTCACCACATTTAGAAAAGAAATCAAATCTGCATTATGGAGTTAGCATCATTGTATTTCTAGTTTCATGCATGGTGGATCCCTTATGGAGCTATATTTAATGCACTTCTAATTAAAAAGAGGGAAAGAAGTGTCCAAAGCTTTCTCAATGTTCTCTCTTTTGTTTCTGTTTGCACAGCTCACCATGTTAAAACGGGAACTTGCGAGGTGGTGGCACTCCACAGATGCTGTAATAAGAACAAGATAGAAGAACGGTCACAAACAGTCAAGTGCTCCTGCTTCCCCGGGCAGGTGGCAGGCACCACACGAGCTGCTCCATCTTGTGTGGATGGTGCGACTTCTTCCACTTCTCAAACTAATAGCATAACTTGAGACTGTTTGGAATGGAACCCCACTATAATGCTGTCAGCTGGAATCAATCCTAGGGGCTTAATTAAAAATCATATGACTGAAACGGTGTTATGTGGGGGCATTTTGAAACCTGAAACCTTTTAGATGGAGGTCTAAGCTCTTCTGCAGTTCTTTTACAGAAAGCATTATAATAAGGTTCCATTAAGTCAATGTGTTTCTTAGTTTGATACCATGAAATATAGATTTTTCTGGTGGATGGTAAAGGAATGAATATGTATAAATTAATTGGGAAAGGCAAGATGAATATACATGATTAAATGCTATGAGTTCATAAACCTGGGAATGGCTCTTAAAATGGAAAAATATCAACACCATATACATGAGCAAATGTATGGTTGTGGATAGAATTCACATGAAATACTGATTTTTATAAAGATGAAAATTTGTCTTTCTTTGAGGGTTCATCTAATTATAATAGAATGTAAATCTTAATATGGGTTTATCTAATTGATATTACCATAAATAGTAATTTGTTATGTGGTGTATTCTTTGTTATGAAGTTACTGATCATGACAAAAATAAAAATTTGTGAACTCTACCTAACACTCTCCTGACTTTCAGCCTAATCATGGGAAATATAACATTGATTCTAAAATATTGATTCAAAACTGGTCATGGGCCCATTTACTTCTATTTTTGTGTAAATCAGTGCATGCACATATTTACATATTTTTTTTTATTTTCAATGTATTCCTTCTCATGAAGCCCATTCTTTCACATGAAAAATTCTTCAACATTGGGATTATTGTATTATACACTTAGACATTTGATGACATGGTGGATCTCATGCTAATTATTCTTACCACAATAAAATGCAATTTGAAATGAAATAGAAATTCTTTTAGTTGAAAAATATTTTACTTAGATCACTGGCTTTTGTTTCTCTTTAAATGTGCACCCAGAGAATTCAGTCTCAAATTTAAAACATCAAGTTGGTTTTTCTGTCTCTTCTAGCTTCAATAGTGGAACAGAAATGGTGGTGTCATATGCAGCCTTGCTTGGAGGGAGAGGAATGTAAAGTTCTTCCAGATCGGAAAGGATGGAGCTGCTCTTCTGGAAATAAAGTGAAAACAACTAGAGTAAGTGGACAGTCAGTTTGGGAAAAGCAAAATGTCTCTGAATTAATTAATTAAAGTGTACAGTGGCGCTTTTAAGTGGTGGTTGTAGAGTAAGAGATTGTAGCTGTGCATAGTATATGTTTCCCATTTTTTCCCTTAATTCATTTTTTTCACAGCACATTTTTTTCCAGAATAATATCTTCTATAGATTACCATCAACTCTCTTGCTATGGGATAAATAATCACTATTTCTTTATGGCATACTTTGAGGAATGCCCCTTTCCCCAGGATGCATGTTAAATGCTGGGAAGGTGACCCTAATCTCTATTCTTCTGATGTATGGTAATGTGAATGCATTCTGAAAAAGAAGGATTTACTTTATATGTGACTCAATAAAATTTTCCAACTAAATTTCTTTCTGTTTTATAGAAGTAATTATTTTGATCTCTCTGATTTCTGGATCATTAAATAGTTTTCTAATAGTTAAGGTTTTCAATCATTGAGATAGTTACTGAGAGGAGTTTCAGAATCTCAAGGTCAATACTAAAAGAATACTCTTAATACAATGATGCTTTTCAGCTTTTCAATGACTGACTTCTGGGGGATGGGAGAAGAATAAAATATCACTTTACTTTTTTATTTCCTAGGTAACTACATAATTTTTTTTGTAGAATTGACAAATAAAAACTTTGTGCACCACTGAGAGGGGAGGTAAAGCTCGAAACTGGTTAATTTATGATTTTTTTTTTTTTTTTTTTTTTTTTTGCAGTACGGGGGGTTGAACTCAGGGGCATTCTACCTCTAAGCTATACCCCAGCCCTATTTTTTATTCTTTATTTTGAAACAGGGTCTCACTAAGTTGCAGAGTGCCTCACTAGGTAGCTGAGGCTGGCCACGAACCCGGATCCTACAGTCTCAGCCTCCCAAATGCTGGGTTTACAAGTGTGTGCCACCACGCCTGGCAATTTATGATATTTTTTGACCCAGTTTTGCTTTTTAACCTTGTCTGTATATATTAAAGAGATTATTTAAAAATCTCATCCAGATGTATTTCAGTCTATCAAGTAATGTTTTCAATGTATTGACTGATCAGATATACCAAAAGTGACCCAAGTTTCAAAAAGCACAAATAAAATACATATTTTGTCACATTATTCTTGACTCTAGCCCATTAGTTAAATGTTAGCACATCTTTCCAAATCCGTTAAGTGCATGATCAGATAGTTAAAATAATTGCTTTATTCAATGAGTTAGCAGAAGATATAATTCAGACTCAGTTAAAAACATTTTGAAAATAGAATTTTTCCTTATAAGCTATTTACACCAGGAAATTATTTTTCCCCTAACACTATTAATTCTCAGTTTAAAATAAAACTCATGTCGGGTATGGTGGCACACACCTGTAATCCCAGTACTTGAGAAACTAAGACAGGATCACAGATGGGAGGCTAGCCGCAGCAACTTAGCAGGACCCTCAACAACTTAGCAAGATTCTGTTTCAAAATAAAAAAGTATAGCTGGGAGTTTATCTTTGAGATATAATAGCTTTGGGTTCAATCTTCAGTACCAAAAAATAAAACTAAACTAAGCTAAACTCATATGCCAGGCATGGTGTTTCATACCTCTAATCCCAGTAGTTAGGCTGAGACAGGAGGATTGCAGATTTGAGGCCAATCTCAGTAACCTAGCATGACCCTGTTTCAAAATAAAAAATAAAATAGAGCTGGGGTTTTGGCTCCTGAGTTCAATCCCCAGTACCAAAAAATAAAGTAAAGCTCATGCAAATTCACTGAAGACTTGATATTCTGAAACAAATTAAAAAAATATGGTGAGTTCTCTACAAGCCAATTGTATGTTTCCATTATTTCAGTGGACAAGGGGAATCTAACATTTATTGGATACTAAAGACATATGCTATATACTGAACAAAGTGCTTTCCACGAGATAGCTAATTTAATCTTCTTCATGGCTCGGTGAAGAAGATAATTTTTTATCTCCTTTTTACAGATGAGTAAACCAAACTTCAAAAAGTTAAGTGCCTCCCAAGATCATAAAATTAATTAATTGGGAAACCAGAGTTTAAATGACACAGTTCCATTCCAAAACCTATTCTCTTAACCTGTATTTTGCACTTCAACTTAACTTACCTTATTCTTAAGTAATAGCAGTAAGAGTTTTCTATGATTCTTTTCATATAAGGTAGACTTTTAAAAATATCTTTAACTTTGTGGATCACTAAATGAAAGGCCAAGACCACGTGATCTAAATTCTCATAGAAAATAATTTAGAAGCGCTATTTCACTCCCTGTTGGCCACATTCTCAATGATCCAAAATTAAAATTGAGTCTCTGCTTCACTTTTGTGAACTCTTTCCAATGTAATGAAGTGAGATGGATGAGAGACTGAGGACTCAGGAGTAGGAAAAAGAGGAACCACATCTAGATCCCGCAGTTTTAGTTTTACAATATAATCCCATACATATTGGATACCCCTTCCTATTTTTCTTTCATCTCTTTTGCCCCAAAGATCAGCTGGTAATGGAGTACTTCATTAACATATTGTAGAAAGGATTCATGCCACAGTAGGTGTTTGGATTAAACCACTTTCAAGTTCTCCACTGCTTCTAACAGTATCTGGCTCCTATTTTCAAAAGCAGAACCATTTATGAAAGATTTTCTTGAGTAAAATCAAAGTTAACTATTATTATCATCCCTTATTTTCCTTCACAATAAAAAATATTTCTGGTAAAAAAAAAATGGAGACATTTAAATAATTTCAACTAAAGAAACATTATAGCTTTCCAAATGGCTAGGCAATAATGCAGTTAGGAATCTTGGCTGTACTCACAGAAAAAAATTGAGCAAATATTCCTGATACACACACACACACACACACACAAAAAAAAAAAAAAAAAAAAAAAAAAAAAAAAAAAAAAAAAAAAAAAAAAAAAAAAAAAAAAAAAAAAAAAAAAAGCAGTTACTTTGGTGATCAGGTCATTACTTCTCTGCCCTCCCCACTGAAATGGTGTAAAGTGTAGGAGATAAGGAAAATTCTTGAAATAGCCAGGACACAACACTATTTTGTCCAGAAAGCAGAGTTGAACAGTGGTAATTTCTACCATACATAAATAGCAACAATATTATTGAGATGAAACCTGAGTCATTATTTTAATCATTGATATTATTGTCTACTTTCCAGTCTTGAATATGATAGCTGTTGCTGCCCTGAGTTAAGAAACCATTAGAAACTTGATTTGGAAGGACCAATCCACAAAAGGGAAGTCCAGAAGTTAAGAAGGAAAAGGTTACAAAGTAACTCCAAAGCTGATCTCAGCCAAAAAGTATTTTTGTTTCTTATGCAAGATAAGTTGGTCATATGGGATCATCACTGCAAGCAAAACAGATCCAGAAATGATTAAAATTTGCAATAATGTACACCCTCCCTATAATTGCCCATATCCAATCTGGAGCACTTGGGTAAGCCTAAAGTTAGAAAAAAAGCAGTCAGCCAAAAACAGTGGTGAGAGGCTTGTACCGCTTTGGCAATGATGAGTTGAACCTTCCAGAACTCACTACAAATCAGGGGCTGGGCAAACTCATTTAAGACTAATTTGGAACCTACATTGTACTTATTAAAAATGTGAATTATATCCTCCTTCTGTCTTTGTACTAAATTCAGGAAGCTTTTTTGTTCTGACCCATTTTCTGTCCTAAAAAAGGGAAAAGGCAAGGAATAGATTGTCCTTTTCATAACACCTATATTTTGTTCTTCAAAACCCCAAACATTTAATCTGGAGAGAATAGAAGATGCAGCATTTGCTTCCCAAACACCATTCTCATTCCAGAGGTGGAAAATTTAAGACTGTGACATCCATAGCTATCTCCTGAAGATTTCCTAAGTAAAAGAAGAGGAAAGTCTTAGAAGCCTTTTATTTCAAACTCACAAAGACAAATAAGGAACTTTTTTTAGAGTCATTAATAAAAGAATAGTCTTTCTAGTGTGAAAGAGCACATAATTATATGCTAATTATACAACACAAAAGTAACAGGGGGAAAGGTGCTGTAGAGCTTGTAAGATATGAGGGAAAGATCTTTAACACTGTTGGAATCACCAAAAAAAAAAAAAATAGACTGTGTTTCATTTCTTTTAATGTTTGTTCAAGTTTTTATCTGTGGAAGATCTAAGGAAATCACATTCTGCTTTTAGCATTTAGGGCCCTCCCCCATTGGTATGGATACCAAGCTTCATTAGAAAGATTATTTTTCTGAATCAGAAATCCCAGGTTTACTTACTTTTCACATGCTTATGAAGGATTTTCTGGGTAATTTTTTGCTAATTAGAATTATTTTATCTTTATTCATTTACTTAAAGCATCTTAAGTAGATAAGAGTTCTGTGGTTTCTTAATGCTCCTTCAAATAAAATGGATTATAAAGGTATAAGATATGACTTTATTTCCTTATATAATGCAATGAAAATCAATGGATATGAAAAACTCCTATATATGACATGTTATAATAATAGTATTCATAATCAAAACAACAAAAGTAAATATATAAGCCTTTACTCTGCTAAGTGCATTGCAGGTACTATCTTTTGTAGTTTGACTGACTGCAGCAGATAAAAGATAACACAGAGATGTGTAGCATAAACCCTACCCACAAGGAGTATGCACTTGAGTGCAGAAATGCATAGTATATGTTGCACTATTCTTTTCTTTATCCATTTGCAGCCCACTGACAATAAATATCCAAATCAATAGTAAATAGCATAATATTGTTCAAATAATGAAATAGCAAGCCCTTCATTTAGCTTCCTCATCTGCGAAAAAAAAAAAAAAAAAAAGGAGGTTGAACTAGATTCAATTTCAAGTTCTTCTAACCAACATTTATTCTTTGGTTCCATGTGCCAAGGACATTTCTAACTTCCTCTCCAGCTAAATTTATATGACACTAATACCTGGCTAATCTCAGAAGACAGATGAGTATTAGGTTTTTAATTCATTCCCTGTAAGGGAGAAAAGAAATAACATCTTGTGATGCTTTGCTGATTAAAGCCTGAAGTCCTCCCCTTACATATACTACTGGATTTTCCACCAAGGCTCAAGGGCTGTGCTCTATTTAGCTGGGTCTGAACAGCATCCAGGGGTGTTATTTCAGACCTAAGGCAAAGGAAGAACACATAAGAGGAAAAAAATATTTCATTACCTTCGGCTAGTACAATTTGAATTCTTCAATCTTCAGTGCTGGCTTTTGCCTTGCAAATTTAAGTACTGGTTTACAACAGTGCAGATCTTTTTTGCCCAGCCCTTTCTTAACAGGCATATCTCCATTCATTTGTCTTCATCTCACCTCTAGTCAGGCCCTAAATTGCACTCGACTCCACAGCACAGAGCATAATGACCTTTAGGACTGTGGCGTTCAAGTAATTTTTTATGGTTGCCACAGTAAAGAATATATCTTATATTGTGACCTAGCACACAAGTAACACACACACTTGTATATGCCACACCAAAGTCAAAGTTGCACCCTGATATTTTGGTTTTATTTACTTCCCTTCCTTCCATCAGTCTCATAAATGGATTATATTTTTTGAAACCTGTGGTTTGAAAGACACTACTTTAGGAAATGGTATTTGGTTGTTTTCTGTCTTCATGGAACTGATGATGGCCACTGCTAACTTGTAGAGATAAACATCATGGTATAATCAGTTTTCAAATCAATTTACCCTTCCCATGCAAATATTTTGTAAGACTGTAAAATACAGACTTTATGGGTAAGAATGTATATGCTGAATATATTCACTCATTCAGAAAGTATTGTCTACTCTTTTCAGGTGCTGTTCTGGGCATAGGCACTGAAAAATCAATACAAAACAAAGCAAAATGGAAGAAAATCCTCCTTCATAGGCCTATATTCTTCCAGGGTATATTAGTTTTCTATTGCCACCACAGAAAATTACCACAGATTTAATGACTTGAATACAACTTCCATTAATGATCTATAGACCTGACATCCAAGCACAGCACAGCATAGTGGGATCTCTTTCCTGGGTTTTCCAAGGCCAAAATCAAGGATAGCATGTCACTTCTGTACAACAGGGCTGAATTTCTTTCAGCAGGCTCTGGGGGAAGATCTGCTTTTAAGCTCTTTCAAGATCTTTTCAGAATTTGGTTCCTCATGAATGTAGGACTGAGATGTCTGTCATCAGGAGCCTCTCCCACCTGCTTTAGGACACCTGCTCTTCTGATCACATTTCCTCCCAACTCAAACCAGTACAGGCACATCAACCTTTCCTCATACTTTGAACCTTTCTAATCTCTTCCTTGCCCCATCTTTTTCTGTCTTCCTCTTCTGCTATATTACTCTGATTGACTCTTCTGCCTTTCCCTTGTGCTTTTAAGGGATGTAGTGATTCTTCTGAGTCTGCCTTGATAATACAGGGTATTCTCCTTCTTTGAAGATCAGATGATTTGCCACCTGAATTATATCTTCAAATCCCCTTCACAGCAGTATTTACATTGATGCTTATTTGAATAAACAAAGGATGCCAATCTTGGAGGTACATTCTACCACATAAGAAGAGAGAAATTAAATATATATATATATATATATATATATATATATATATATATTTACACACACACACACACACAAATATATATATATATTTGGTGATAGGTCTCAGAAAAAATAAAGCAGGAATGGGAAATAGAGCAATTTTGCATATTTGATCAAAGTCTTGATGGAGTTGAAGGGTTGAGCCACATGTCTATTTGCAGGACAAGCTTTCTAGGGAGAAAGAAGAACAAGTAAAAGGTATCTGAGATGGAGCTGAACTGCAAAAATCATATTTGGGGGAGAGAGGTGATCTTTGTGGCAAATATGAAGTGCACAAGGGGTAGAATTTAGGGTTAGAAAGGCAGCACAGGGCCTGTCACACCTAACTTATACTTTTATCCTCAACATATAGAATGAGGGAACTGACATTAGGTGAGATGAAGAAAACTGTCAGAAGAGCATATTTTATGTCTTACATTAATATTCACTAATTCTAGATCATTTAAGTTAATAGAAAATTAAATATAACACCTTGAATCTGACATTTCTTAAGAGGAGTAGGTGAATATTTTGTACTATAGTAATGATTAATGTAGACAGTGAACGACAGAAATTTATATTACACAAGATTTACAATTGAAAATCGCGTGGAGATCAGAAATAAAACATTTAAGGAACAACGTAATCACTTTAATGATATTAAGTTTTTAATAAAGAGAAATGGACAGAAATGAACCAACATATTGAGTATATTTAGGTATTGAGTTTAAGGTAGGTAGTATACCAGGTAGGTATCCAGGGAAGATTCGTAAAAAGTAACATTTTAAACCTAGTATTTTAAACTTAAGAACAGCTTACTAATTAACAATAATTTAATAGGGCCAAGAATGTTTGCCTGGATATTTGTTTAGGGAGTTATTGTAAATTACTGCAAATACTTTAAAAATAATTCTTCAGGGCTATATTTCCAATTTTTGGCCTATATTTTCATACTTAAAATGAGAAATGAGCAACATATGAGTGTTTTGAAATTCCTATAAAATTTTGATGCTTCTATAGTATTTGAACCAGATATTTATTTGCAGACATTACTCTCAACAGTGTGCTTATAATCATAGAGTTAATTGTAAGAGTTCACAGATGGTAATGGAACTGAGTTTGAGCACCATAGAATTTCATTAACAATTGTGAGTATATTACTAAACTTGTTTATATCCTGTGGATTAAGTAGGGATAATATTTTTGTCTCTTACTTGAGGGCCAATGACTATAATTTTGTCATGTTATTTTTAACATTTAAGACTAATATTTGTTTAAAATAAGTATTCCTAGGAGAAGCAAAACTTTCATCTGCTTCTGGTTATCTGGAGTTCCTTAAAAAAATAATAGAACAGGCTGAGACAGGAGGATCCAGGTTCACGGCCAGCCTCCGCTACTTAGTGAGGCCCTCTGCAACAACTTAGTGAGACCCTGTTTCAAAATAAAGAATAGAAAATAGAGATGAGGGTATAGCTCGGAGGTAGAATGCCTCTGGGTTCAATCCCCAGTATGGAAAAAAAATAGAACCTTGTAGGCTTTAGAGAATAGAAGAGGACATTCAATGAACTGTACTTAGTTGAACTAAGGTTTTTTTTTCTCCTCTGTTGGCTGACAATACTATTAAAAAATAGATTTTATTGCAACATATAACCCTGCATACATTATCCCATAGTTCTTTCCATCTTCTATCTCTCACACATTTCTTATGGAATTTAAATTCTTAACCAGTGATTTCAGATTTAATTTTAATTCTTAGTTTGATGAATGGAATGAAGATGGAGTTTAGAAATAAAAAGGCAATTTTCCAGTATGCTTAAAATTCCATATGCTTCTTGGCTGGTGCAAAGACTGAATAGGGAAATGCAGCTATGGCCAAAATTCCCTTTTCTTTCTAGGAAAATAGTGAATCCTAACTCTCTCTGTTGGATAATCCACATGACTAGTCAACCTGCCTTGGAATAATGACAGAGATGAACTTTATTTTGTAATGATCAGACCTCATCTGAGGATACCCAAAAAGTTCTTGACAGCAACATTTAGTGGGCTAGAAAAAGCCTTAGGTAATGGATCTAGTGAGTATTCACCTTTGAGAATAGATACACTAGGATTAACAGGTTTCAAATTTCTTGAAGATACAGCATGTAGAATAAAACATTAAATTTGTTCCATATGGTTATAAGAAATATAACTACGGACACTGATTATCTTCCTCACTGTTAGCTCTAGATGATACTGGAGATACTGCCTTGGAAAATACTGAGTTCCTCATTTTGGGATGTCATCAATTTTTAGCAAAGGATAAGCAGAAATTGAGAGTTGATTAGGTCAACCTATCAATATGAAAACATAAACAGCTTATTCAAAGGCATGAAGGTATATAATATCAAGATTTTTTAATTAACATAATAATTCTATATATTAATGGGTATCACTGTGACATTTCCATACATGAATATATCATGTATTGATGGTGTCTACTCTCCCTTCTACCTGCTCTCACCTTCCCCTCCCTCCCTCTGCCCACTGGCCTCTTTCAAGTGAAGATAAAGTCTTACTCATAGATTGAGACCAGTACATGGGTAACTTAATGTGTGTGAGAGGAAGTGAGTAATGGAAATCCCCTTGGGGTGTGTGTGTGTGTGTGTGTGTGTGTGTGTGTGTGTGTGGGTGGGTGTGTATGTGTGTGGGGGAATGTTATGGCAGACTGAATTTATGCCCTGATGGGCTTTTAATTGACAATCCTGTTCTTTAAGCACTATTGAACCATTGAAAAACTTTAGGTACTCAGGAGAGGCGAAAGGTTTGATTTACATGTGACATAGCCTATCTGGCTATAATGAATTATTAGAACCGAGGGAGGTGCAAGACAATGGCCTGAAAGGGGAGAGGAAAATGATGACTGTGTATGTGGAGAGGTTAAAGAGTAGAATCAACAGGACTTGGTAAGTTAGTGAATATAGAGAGTAGAAAGAAACATTATAGACTCATGTATTTCCTATATATTTATGACTTGACTTATTTGTTGGTAGTTATTGATGAAGAGATATGTCTAGTAGAGATATATTTTGATATATAGACCTAGAGCTCAAGATAGAAATCTTGGAATCACTATTTCCTAGATGGTATTGACATAATTAATTAAGAAAGTTCTCCCTGAAGGATTATGTAGAAAAAGGAGGACATTAAAGACATTTTAACAAGTAATGTGGAGGAAGGTACTTGATAAGAAACACTTGTGGACAGAAGGATAGGAGGAAAACCAAGGGAGACCAGAATCTAGGAGAACAATCCAGGAAGTTGTCAATTGACACAGCAGGATATGGAGCCTACAGATACATTATGTGGGCTTTAATTCTCTTTCTGAATGTGTAATTGACAATAAACACTCAACATTTATTGTCTGCTAGATGAAAATCATTTGCCCTATTATAATATTATATGTCTCCTATTTGGATTGTATCATTGTTAATACATTGTAAACACTGAATAATATACACTCCTTTAGATGGAATGCACTTTAAAATTTATAACAAATATTAGTCTCTTGTTTGTTCATTAATTCATTCTGTAAAGATAAATCTAATGTCTTCTCTGTGGCTATGTGCAGACACTGTGCAAGAATTTAGGGATTTAGAGTTTAAAAAATCATGACTCTACTGTCCAAGAGCTCACAGTCAATTAAATAGAAAGTCAGTAAGTCATTGTCATGCACAGAAGTGGTAGGATAGACGTCTATATAGGTGCCATGATGACACATTGGCAGTTTAATATGCCATGGCCCTAACTTTTCTACAAGTCGAGAATACAGACTTGTGATGCCAATGAAAGGTAACTTATTCAATGATTTGTCATATCTAAATATAATCAAATTTATGTTTCACAATCTCAATATTAAGCTGAATCCCTTTCAACTTTTGCATTCAATATTATACTATCATAACAGGACCAAAAAATTAACTAGAATATCTTCCTATTCATGAACTATTAATAAAGAAAACCTAATAATGAAGCTAATTAAATACTTTCTGAAGCCTGGCGTGGTGGCACACGCTTATAACCCCAGAATTTGGGAGGCTGAGACTGGAGGATTCGGGTTCATGGCCAGCCTCAGCTACCTAATGAGGCACTCCACAACTTAGGAAGACTCTGTTTCAAAATAAGGAAAAAAAATAGGGCTAGGGGTATAGCTCGGAGGTAGAATGCCCCTGAGTTCAATCCCCAGTACCACAAAAAAAAAAAACCAAAACCTTTCTGAATTCAACTTTTAAGCCATTTTAAGATTCTCTACCAAATATGTGTGGATAGATAGATAGATAGATAGATAGATAGATAGATAGATAGATAGATATGCATCTACATATATAAATGAGGGAGAGAAAAGAAGAAGGAGGAGGGGGAGAAAAGAAAAAGTAAAGAGATTTTGTGTATGAAAATATAAAAATTGGGGCCACAGTAATAACTTTAATTGAAAATAATTTAAAATTCTCAACAGTAAAAAAAGAATATTTTAACATTATAACACGGAATATATTTGTAACATTTTAAACTTGTAAAATACTTAAGAAGTATTGAAGCAATGTATATTATTTATAGCAATCTCAGCCATTCTATTTGAAGTATGATTTAATATATAAAAATTGAAGTTGCCAAATTAAAACAAAGACAAAAAACTTTATATTAAGCCAAGGAACTGCATTTATTATAATATTTAATACTGAGCTTATTAAGGATGAATTATTTATCTGTTGATATGGCTTTTGTTCTTGTAGTTCACTGTTATGGCATTTTGCTCCTATTAAGTAGTACTGTTGACTTCCTATGATTTATGGTGAGATTAGTCTAAAATCAATAAAGGGTTGTTTTGTTGAGGTTCTGCTTACTGTTGGCTATTTTGCCCTTACCTTTTATTGCTTATTCTTTTCTGGTGACAAACATTTTTTTTTTGCCCTTACCTTGCATCTCCTGTTTTCCCCTTGTGTTGTTAAGGAAAAAAAATGGAAGGCAAGGAATGAAAAAGAGAGAAGGAGAGAAAGGAGAGGGAAACGTAATACCAGGCACTGCACATTCATTTTCAAAGGATGCTTGTAAATAATTGAATACAATCTCTGCTCCAAAAAATGTATAAAATTCCATGCTAAAAAATTAAAAAAAGAAATAAAAAATTAAAAAAATAAAAAAAAATAAAAATAAATCTTTGCTTTAAGATACCCTATTCTTGAAAGAACTTTTTAAATGATTTGAGAGAGAGTTGATTTGGTCAGCCTGTTTCTAGGATTCATACACTGAGATGCTTTTTCTCTATCTTGAAAGAAATAAAATTGAATATTCCCAAAAGACACTGGGGCTGACAGAGGAATCTAAACAGGTATCATGATTATAAATCTCAACTCCCAACTTCAATTACAATATATGATTGATTTGAGAGATTACTAAATGTCTGACCAGACAGTCAACTATTGTTTGAGATTAAATTCCACAAATGAAATCAACTTTTTGAGAACACCCCTGCATGTATAATGCAGATGTGAACCCTCTGCCTCCGGATTATAGCTTTGAACATTTCTCAGATGGTTTGTAAGGGAATTCCCTTACGAATAAATTTTATGATAAAAGCTGTTAATGGTAACTTTTGACAAATTCACATTTCATCTATGTAGTTTAACCTATGAAGTTTCTAAGAAAACTCTGTTCATTGAGACTCTGCCACATCAGGATACACCAAAGGTAAAGATAAATATTCATAACATGAAAGAAAAGTGTTCATATTAGTGAACTAAAAATATCTACAGGTCATGATAGAATTATTTTCAGTAGTGTCAATAATGTCTCACTAAGGCTTCATCCTTGTTACAGTCACTGAAATTCTTGGGAGAATGACATATTGTCAGGGTGCATCGGATAGTTTTCAGTTCTCCATTTCCCTCAGGATGTCCACTGGAAGTTACTTTGCAGTGCTACAAACCTAATGTGGTCCTCTTATTCCTTCAGCACTGTTCTCTCACCCTTAACACACAAATGTATACCAGCCCCATCTCATGATGAATAATTTTATAGTAAGTGTGGCTCCTCCAGAGTACTACTTAGTGAAATTTGCTGAGAGCAGGCTTGTATATTTGTGCTGCACCCCTGTGTTTATTCGCACTTTAGATGTGTGTCACCCCCACCTCTGTGGATTCTATGGACATTTTCTTATTTTTCTTCACTCTTCTATGATTTTACATATCTTTTGCTTGGTTCTTCAGGGCAGCTGGGTTTTCCTTTTTTTTTTTTTTTAAGTCTAGTACAAATGGGAGCTCTATAAGCCAAAACTATGAAGATAGACTAATCCCTATTCAAATATAGGTGCCAACCCCCATTTTACAGGTTTTAAGAGAGGATGGACACATTGAATGAGTATCTCTTTCAAAATCCATTATACAGAAGCTCCAGAAGTATTGTAGTTAGTCATCCGAAGATCTTGTTTATTTATAAGGCAATAAAGTATAGGAGTTGTAACTTCAGAAAGTCCAAAAGTCAAATAGGATGGTTAATTATATCTGTCAACTGGCTGGACCACAGTGATCAAATGTTTGCTCAAACATTATTTTAGATGTTTCTGTGAGAGTGTGTTTTGGATGAGATTTACCTAATTTGATAGACTTTGAATAAAGCAGATTACCCTTCCCAACATGGGTTAGCTTTATCCAATCAACTGAAGGCCCAAGAAAACAAAAGGTAAGTACAGAGGTCAAGCAGATCTATTTGATTCCAAAGTTTATACTCTTTTCAATTAAATATATTTCCTGAGAAGTGAAAAACCTCTAGATGTCACTTAACACTTATAGGATAAATATATTTCCCACATTTTCTCAGAAGGTTTTAACTAATATTAACATGACCATCATGTGTTCTTCAAATGTTAATACCTACATAATTGTTATTCATAGGCAAGTTGTGAATGTTCAGAATATCTTTTATGTGTCTCTTCAGACAATCTTCCATATACAGTTACAAGAGTGAAAGACCTAGATCCCCAATAAAAGCCAAGGCATTTCTACAGTTAGAAGCTAGATTAAAAGGGCGGTAGTAGTTTTTAGTAGGTATTCTGTGAGGAATTGGTCACTTTTAAGAGGGAAACAATACTGTCCAACAAGATCCATTTATTATACCCATACATTAGGAACTACTTTTTGTACTAGGATGAAAACAAGAGAAAAACTTTTAGGTAGATGATGGAACAAGGCCCTTATTATGGTTTTGATTTAGAATGTCCCCCATACCTCATGGACAGTAGGCAGCCGTGTTGGAGGCAGTGCTTGATTACTAGGAGGGGTCCCTGGGGGATTTGTGGCCTTGGGGATTGTATATGGCTCCTCCTGCCCTTGTTCTCTCTCTTGTTTATGGTCTCCATGATGTGAAAGCAGAAACCTCTCTCTCTCTATCTCTCTCTCTCTCTCCCTCTCCCTCTATCTTTATCTCTACCTCTATCTCTCTCTTTCTCTTTCTTCTGTTGCTATGTCCTCACTTCCACAGATGTAACCAGCCTAAATGGACTGAACCCCTGAAACCTCTAGTACAATGAGCAAATAAATCGTTCTTCCTCTAAGTTGTATGGTGGTCAGGTATTTTGTATTACAGCAGTGAGAATGCTGATTAAAATGATCCTCATATAATTCACAAGTCTACAGGGTTATACCCATATGCCAATATTAAAGTAACATGGAAATCTATGAGGACTAGAAATGCACTATAAGTGAATTAAGTAACATTTTTCCTTTTTCCTTGGACATTGTAGCAGTTAGGTTTTTTTTTTTATCACTGTGAACAAATACCTGACAAAAACAACTCAGAGGATGAAAGATTTATTTGGCTCACAATTTCAGAAGTTCAGTGCACCGACAGCTGACTCCAAGGCAGAAACATCATGGTGACAGGATGTGGCAGAGGAAAGTTGCTCAGCTCATGGCAGACAGGAAGCAGAGCAAGCAAGAGGGGAGAGCCAGGGACAGATATAGTCCTCAAGTTATGCCCCAGAAACCTATTTTCTCCAGCCATGCCCCACCTCAGAACCTTGCTGCAGAACCAGGCTTCAACACATGAGCTTTTTTGGTGGGGGTTGGGAACTCCAGATTCAAACCATAATAGACATTCAACTGTCAACTTGTTCTCTCTTAGTGGAAAATCTGTACAAAATGTATTTATAATTGTGATTCAGTGGTTCCATTATAGGAACTCACATAATAACACTATTTGAGCAGTTTTAAATTAGTTATTTTGATTTGGAATTTCTATGATTTCTAGAATTTTCCAAACCTGTTTGGACACTGTTTCCTAGGATTTGGGATTATCGTATTTCCTTTTGATACTGTTCTGATAGACAGTAAACAAATTTTATTTTTCACTTGTTAAACATTTTTTGAGTGCCTACTATTTGTCAGAGTCTATACTAAGCCTTAGAGAAAAACTTTTGGGTAGATGATGGAACAAGGCCCTTATTACGGTTTTGATTTAGAATGTCCCCCATACCTCATGGACAGTAGGCAGCCATGTGTGAGCAAGGCCTATATGTGAGCAAGATACAGTCCTTGCCCAGTAGAAGTTCTCACCTGTGATCTGATGGAATGGACTCTGTATTAGTCATAGTCAAATTAGGCTAAGTAGGAGAAACAAAGATAAAACAACCAAAAAACAATCTTTGAATCTCAGTAGTTTAAAAGACCCAAAGTTTATGTCTCACTCAGACTATGTTTATACCATAGGTGTCTTTGGGCTGCCAATTCTGAATCCTTCTTATACAGAACCAAGGCTGAAAGGCAAACATAATCAGGTATATTATTGGTTGCCATAGGAGAAGGAAAGACCAAATCTGGATTATTTTGTGCTAGCAATTATATGATCATCCCTGAAGCAACCATCAGCCTAATTCTTGGTCAATGTATCAGAGATGTATCCAGAAAAAATATATATAAATGGAGTTCTTGGTTTTGTACATTTATATGCTTAGATAAATGTATAATAACAATGCCATGTATCCATTATTATTTCATGCAAGACCATTTTAATGCCCTAAATTTATTTTGTGCTTTGCCTGTTCATCATTCACTCCCTCCCTAGTAGCTGGCACCCAGTAATCTTTTTATATATCCATAGTTTTGCCTTTTCAAGAATGTTAGATAGTTGGAATCATACAGAATGTAGCCTTTTCAGATTGGCTTCCCGCATGTCTTTTAATGGCTTAATCATTCATTTCTTTTTAGCCTGACTAATAGTCCATTTTATGGCTATACTACAGTTTATTTATCCATTAACTATCAAAAGACATCATAGCTACTTCCATATTTTGGCAATTATAAATAATAAAGCTGCCTTCAGCATCCATGTACAGGACTATATGGGTATATAAGTTTTAAATTGGGGAGGGGTGTTATATACCAATGACATAACTTAATTGTTTGGCAAGAGTAAGTTTAGTTTTATAAGTTGCCAAATTGCCTTTTGTAGCAGCTGTACATTTTGACTTCCCACTAGCAATGAATGAAAGTTCTTATTGCTGTACATCCTTGCCAGCACTAGTGTCTATGCTCTGAGTTTTGGCCATTTTAATAGGTATGTAGAGTGGACTTTCTGGCATGTTTTTTCTCACCTTGGACTTCAGGTCACATACCTGTGAGATGCCAGATTAGTTTGAGAAGGCCAGTCTTAAAGAGGACATATAAGGAAAGCAATTTAAAAAAATCCATCCTAAATTATTTGTGTCTAAAAGGATGCATTTTATAAGATAAAAAGCATGCTATATTATTATAACAAAGAAAATAATCTTATTTTTCTCATGCCATATATAAAAGGGTGAAGAATTATAGCGATAAAAGCATTCGAGAGTTCCCTGACTAGCTATTTAATTTTATGTGTAAGGAAGGAAGTCTTATTTCTTGAAAAGTGAGTCATACTTACGTTGACTTAACAGGACTTCATTATGAAAAAAAATCCATCTAAATTGCTGAAGACCCCAGAATGACTCCAAGAATTCTATTAGCTTTACTTTAGAAATTCACAGTGGTCACATTTCCAAGAGCTACTACTTATCTACCTATCTACCTATCTACCTACCTTACCTACCTACCTACCTACTTACCTATGTACCTTCCTACATACTTACCTATCTCTTTGAGGAGTCCCATATATCTCAGTGAGAGCTGGTTTGTATGTTCTGCTGAGAAAGACTTCAAGGTTTGTATAGTGATTAAGAATCTAGTTTCTTGAGTCTGATGACTTGGGTTCACATTCTGATTATCACAATAATTTATTAAGTGTTGGCTTTGGGGAAATGACTTTACATCTATGTTCTTCAGTAATTCTGTGATATAGAGAAATAATGAATCCACCACATAGGTTCCTTATGTGTATTAAAGCATTTAACATTGTAAAGCACCAATAGTTCCTGGCCAAGTGTTACGGCTGATGTACTTGTAAAGTAAAATGCATAAATCAAGCAAGTTGTTAATAGGTTAATAAAATTGGCCAGTTTCCTCATAACTCAAACATGAACATTATTATTCCACAGTAGTAAGTCTTGTTAAATAAACACTAATGTGGAGATTTCTCAAGAAGACTTTACTACCTCCATTCATATTTAAACAAGGGTTTTAAAGATTCATTGGAAATTGCTTTGTCTGTACCTATTTCCTTTTAGAATAACTACAGAAACCCATCCTAGGGAAAAAAAAAAAAACCATGGAGTTGGCTAAGTAAAATCTGTTGTTCATAATGGATGCAAATTCTGGATCACTTCAGTTACATAGATGGGGTAGGTAGGTACTGTTGTATTAACCAGCTGTAGAGGTGCTTTTCCCTGGTATGTGCTCCAAGAGCATAAACATTAACTTCTTTGTAGCCACCATACATTGCTTTTCATTCAAATCTCTTGAGGATTTATTGGGGTGAAGGCAGCAGTTTTGTTTCTTTGTTTTCTGATTCCTATAGTTACTGACCATCATTTAACTATTTCCAAATACAATTCAAAGACAGCCTCATGAAAAATTATCTCTTTATGATTAAAAACAATTTTAACTGGAGGGCGAGGGGTATTATTCTATGGTTGCTTTTATTTTAATCGTAAGTTTTTATAGCTGTTTACTTGTAGCAATTTACAATGGGGTGGCCCTGGAGTGCTGGTTGAAGCAGTAAAAGATTGTGTTATTAAATGCTGCACCACCCTTGCCCATTTTGCTATTACTAATACAACATTAATGTGCTTACTAAATCACAAAAACACCAAGTAGAAACTGATGCAGAAAGTTTTTATGGATATTCAGCAATTAGCAGAGGCCAATAATTCCTATTTATGGAATAACAAATAAAACCTAAGTGATTTTTTTAAGTCTTGTACATTTCAACCAAAATGTGTTGCAATATGTGAGATTTTGCCCTTAGGAGATAAAAAAAAATTAGACATTATGGGTATAATATACTTTCTTTATAATTTACCCTGACTATAGTATGACATTTGAAAATAATGTAGGACTGGTCCTATGCTTTGGGCCAGAAATGCATAGCACTATCAAGGACAACCATAGAGTGAAAATCCAGAAGTGCATTTTTTCTTAATTCTTATTATATAATTAGACTTCATACTTTGTAATAGCAATGAAATAATTAGGATAATCTTAAATAGATAAATTTATTCTTTTGAAAATACTTATTTAAATAATGGTTTGAAAGCATTTGAGTTACCATTTATTATATTCTTTTTTTTTTTTTTTTTCGGTACTGGGGATGAAACTCAGGGGCATTCTACCTCCAAGCGATACCCCCAGCCCTATTTTTTATTCTTTATTTTTGAAACAGGGTCTCACTAAGTTGCGGAGTGCCTCACTAGGTAGCTGAGGCTGGCTGCGAACCCGAATCCTCCGGTCTCAGCCTCCCAAATGCTGGGATTACACCACGCCTGGCTTATATTATATTCTTACTATAGGCATAATTGCATTTATTCTTTCCAGTAATGTGATAAAATAGGGAGTATCACTATTTATAGGTAAGGAAACTGAGATTTTTTTTAAGTAGTAAACAAAAACAAGGATACATAGTTAATAACAGGGCCACATAATTAATAAATAGCCAACTCAGAATAATCACATGACTAGATGATATTCTTAATCTTATGCTTTTAATTATTTCAATTAACACCTGCCTGGTGCTTTAAAATATATATATATCCAAACATTTCTGTCTTCATTATCATTTTCACCAGTAAATGAACATATAGTATGTATAGGACACATTATATCTTAGTCAACTTTTAATTACTCATGGTAAAGAAAGGAAAGAAGCTTATGGGAAGTTGAAACACATATACATTTTTCATTTTCCAATTTTAAGATAAATTAGGATAGAAATTTAGATTACAATAGAAAAACTAGTCAAGGAACTCAAGACGACATCAGGGGTAAGACAAAATTCTAGTATTAGAGTGACTTAAAATAGATCTATATTTTGCAAAAAGCTACTTGACCTCCACATTATAAGAAATCTTTCATCTCAAAGGTAATAGTGTATGCCATCACTTTAATGTGATTCTTATAGTGCAGGACCCTGGACCACAATACTACCTGATAATATGATAGTTAATCTTTCACATTACAATCTCCATGTCTCATTTTTATGATGGGAAAGTTGAAGAAGTTAGTGCAGTGCAATATCTGGAAACCCTTCTTCAATGCCAACCTCAAACATTTATTAGCAACTTGATGTGATTTAATGGGAATCAGAAGTGTTTTATGCTTCAAGGAATGCTCCTTTTTTGACTATCACAATGGCTAAAGTTATTGCATTAGAGAGTCATTTATTCATAGCTTGGAATGTTGAAGAACATTCAGGAATTATTTACAAAATTTCAAATATCCATGGTAAGTGTAATTACTCTGTGTGGATGATTATATAATGTATTGTTCATAGTAGAACATATTTCCAGTATAAACCTAACAAGATGTCAGGAAAATAGGCATACATCAGTCCTATCCCAGACAAACTGGGACATATAGTTACCTCACATGTACGTAACTATCAGTTAACTTCTGTTTTAAACATTAGATGAAAGCAGGTTTAGACTCAGTCTAAACATGATTGCAATGCAGAGGTATTATGCAAGGGGAAGAGTGCCAAAGATGAATTTCAAATACTACATAATTTTGTGGATGATTTGTTAACACCAAGTTTATCAGTGAAACTGAACCCACATACCTTGACATTCTCTTTCAGTAATGTATCTGGTAAAATCTTTAAACTACCCTTCACCAATTCCCAAAGAGGAGACCAAAGAAATTATAAATGATGTGCATTGAGCCGTTGGGAAGCCAACAAGAAGTATAGTGTTATTGGTTCAGAATCTAAGAGAAAATGAAGACCAAATGAGATTAGTCCAGATTAAGGCATAGGGGCAATTGTCATTATTAGAGGGAGTGGCTTAGGAAAAGACTAAAAGTGAGTCTATAGCCTTGCTGATCTCAAGAGACTTTTCATAGTAGGCCAGTGAACACCAAGAAGGGGAGTCCTGGTGAATGTCTTTTATTTCTGTTTGGAAACCCAAATCAACTATAGCCTGAGAGTAAAAAGGGATTAGAAGTAGAACAACACTCACAGGGCTCAATGAGAATAATTTTAATACCTGAAATTGTAAATTCGTGAGGTGAACACGAATTGTTAGGATACACTTTGGCAAAAGAAAATGTAATTGCTCTCTGGAGGAAGATTACAGTCCCAGTCTCACAACAGTTCCACAACTTTTCAAATATGATATCTAGCATACAATGAAAATAACCAAGTGAGAAAATATGATAACATGAAGAAAAAAAACTAAAACTAACACACAATAATGAGCAATTAAGCTGCAGAACCATGGCACTAAGATAACCATGAAAAGAATTGTAAAAGATTGTGTTGCTTATGACACAACTGGAGAAATTATAGACTAATGAAAACAATGCAAAGGAAGACAAAAGAGAGGAAAAGGAAACTAACAAGTGGAATAACCAGAAAGCACTCAAAAGATGGTAGGTTGTAACTCCAAAATATCAATAATTGTATCAAATGTCCAGCAAATATATACTATTTAAATAGAAATATAATTGAATTTAAGAATAAGGAAAAACGAATGAAAATAATGAATACATACACATGGAAATGCTAATCTAAAGAAAGCAGATTTAATATTGATACCAAAATAAACTTGTGGCAAAAATTGTTGCTAAAGATGGACTTTCCTAATGATAGAAGTCTAACTTTCTCAGGAGAAACCACATGGTAAGTGACTTTCTGCTTATATTAGTGCTCATATACCACTTCGCTTTTCATGTATTAGTAAAAATTATTAGTAAAAATAAGTTCTCACTATGGCCATACACTATTCTAAGCAATTTGTACATTTTGGATCATTTAATCTTCACAGTCACCCATGAGGTGGGATTTAGTGTTAATCTCACTTTACACTGAAGATGTTCAGGAATGAAAAGTCAGTTACAGTTACATAGCATATAAACATTGGAACTCAGATCAAACCCAGACAGTCCATCCTCCAAGTTATGAGAATAAATGTTTGAGTGGGAAAGTCTAAGTGGGCAAGATACTTTTTGTCTTTTTCTCTGCTACACATTTCAAACCAATTTCACACAGATGGGGTTGGGCCTAAAATATTCCTTGCCCTCTGCCTCAGGTATGATGATATCTTCTTATCATGACCTGACTCACATTTCCTTTGAATCTCTTTTTTTTTTTTTTTTTTTGCGGTACTAGGGATTGAACTCAGGGGCATTCTACCTCCGAGCTATACCCCCAGCCCTATTTTTTATTCTTTATTTTGAAACAGGGTCTCACTAAGTTGCGGAGTGCCTCGTTAGGTAGCTGAGGCTGGCCTCGAACCCGGATCCTCTGGTCTCAGCCTCCCGAATGCTGGGATTACAAGCGTGCGCCACCACACCTGGCTCTTGAATCTCTTTAAAGAAAGAACAACTGAACAGTTTGGAGCATCCCTTCAAAACCTTTCTTGTATAAACCAAATACTATGTGGCATTAGAAGGAAAAGTTGAGACGTCTTCTGGTTTTATATTGGTTTGCTACAAGAGAAAATATTTCAGTCTAGCTAGATTTTAAGTAAATATAAATCTAAGCATTCAGAAATTGTTCCCTATTAGTTACTTGAAGAAATTTACTAGGCAAAACTTCTAATGCATTTTTGCGTGTGCACAGATATACATTGGCACCCACATTTCATTTGCTCACCACCCTCTGTCTTTCCTTAAAAGGTCGAAAGCCATCACTATCTGAACAGAAGTAATAGGGACTTCCAAGCTTATCTAAAGAGGTGTATGTGTCTTTCATGTCCATGCAAGCTACATTCAGTTTCAACTTCCAGGAATGGAGTTTTTTTAGGGAAGAGGTTATGAAGCCATATGTGTTACTGGTAACTTCAATGCAACTCTTTTTTGTTTGACCCCATGACAGCAAGGAGCTTATCTGCTTTTGCTGTTTATGCTCAGTAAATAACATAGGCGCATAATCACATTTGTTGAGTAATCAAAGAGATGAACAGATACCTGTGACCTCATCACCTCTTCAAGGCCTTGCCACCACCCCCCCCTTCACTTTCCTTACTTTTCTTCTAGCAGATCATTTGCATGTGCTTCCCCCTCTGTCTGAAATACCCTTCCCCCAGCTCTCAGCTTGACTGACTATCTCTGCAGGCTTTGACTGAAACTTTACTTTCTAAGCAAATCTTTCCTATCTCTGTTAGCTAATACATTTCTGTCTCAAACATTCTTCTCTTCCTCTCAACTTTATTTTTCTTTTGCATAGCTTAAAATAACTAGTTTTTTTTTCTTTTTTACTAATCATGTATGCTATTTGTCTACCTCTCTAGATAGTTCTACAAGGGCAGTGATTTTTTTTTTCTTCCATACCTAGGACAGTGCCTGCCATTTAAATGGCACTGCCCCATAAATATTAGTCAAATGAATGAATAGAAAAGCCTGAAACTCAGGACCTGTTTCACTGGATTTGAAGCCCCCCAAACAGGAAACATACTCCCCAGATTATTACTTACTATATTCAGGCATTGCTGGAAATTTTCACTTAATTCTGCTGAACTTCTATTTCCTTCACTGTAAATGGAGGAGAATAGTAATCAGCAACAGAGACTAATAATAGCATTGTCAGTAAATAGTAAATGTGGATTACTCGCAGAATAATGCTGAGCATTTTGTAAGAAAAAAAACTTAGATATGGACTAAGTTGTCTACTGATGCCAACAACTATGATCTGAGAAATGGAAGCAAAAGTAGGATAAGGAGGTTCCAGGTGTCCTTGAGGAACAGAATGACCATCTGTCTTTAACATTTTAGTCTAGAGCAGGAAATCCACAACAGTATTGCTAAGGGCAGATCAATTTCTCTTTTCATTTTAAAATGTCAGTCTCTAGATTGGGGTAGGGGGGAGTTGGGAGAATGGTCAGATATCCTGAACTGTAAATAGAATGTTGTAGTGTGCTGTGCTGTGTGTGTGTGTGTGTGTGTGTGTGTGTGTGTGTGTGTGAGAGAGAGAGAGAGAGAGAGAGAGAGAGAGAGAGAGAGAGAGAGAGAGAGAAAGAAAGAGAGAGAGATTGAGATTGCAGGCACAATATTATTTCGAGGTGGTGGATCAATCATTTTGGTACTTGTTTACTGTTTTCCATTGTAGGAAATCTGATGCTATTTCAATTGTACCACAATATCAAATGTGAATATAATTCCTAGGTGTAGGATAATTGTCACCACAAAATATTTCTTGAGAAAGATTTTCTGACAGTGTTAAGCAGCAGTATGACAATTACTCAAGAGAGAGATGCCTTGAAATAGGATAATTTGTAACTGAAATATTAACTGCAATGACTATGCCGGCATCAACCTCCATGCATTCATTTGGACATTTTCCACCTCTCTAGTGGTTAGTCTAATACCAATTAAAGCATCACAGATTGCTATTATCTTTTTGCATTATTATTTTCATGAATTAATTTTGTTTTAAAAAATCAGACCTTTTCCAAGTGAGAATAAATTTAAATATCTGAGGTACAAATGTAAAGTTGAATGTCAGGGCCCATCCATATCTATAATTACAAATTCTGAAACTACCGAGTCCTGGGACTAATCTTAGAACAATTAAAAATGGAGCAACTGACCTTTGGGTCACCTAATCGTTCCCCTTGCTGTTTATGGAGAGTCTAAATAGTATTTATAGGTTCCTACTTCTGATACTACTTATCACAATCACTTATCCATCCATCCATCTGTCCATTCATCCATCCATCCATCCATCCATCCATCCATCCATCCACCTACCCATTGACCTATCCGTTGTTTTGATTTTTCATTAAACATCATTTCTGTGTGTGAAGTGCTATTTAGTACTGAGGAAACAAAATATATGCTGATGTTTTCTACAATACTTCATAGTTTAGTGACAGTAGCAAACAGGTTAGTAAATAACTATAATAAGATGAAATATGTCTTAAAATACAAGTTTGGACAAAGTCCTGACTGGATGAATCATGAGATGATAACATCTCTTCTGGGGTATGAAACAAGTGTAGTTCAGGCAAGGCTAAATGTACACAAGATAAGGAGCCATGAACGAGCATGTGGAATCCTAGGGATATTCGAGAGTGAGGCATGACTGGAGTCAGCCTACGTGCTTCTGTGGAGGCTTTGGGAAGAAGGGGAGATGAAGCTGGATGAGTCAGTCGGGGTCTAATTATGAAAGATTTTATAAGTCATAAGCAGGGATTTAGGTTCTTTATGTAACAAAACACTACTGTAGTTTTGTGTGTGTGTGTGTTTAGTGGGATATGATGGTGTGAAAGAGGAGAAGGAACTGCAAGGGACAAGATAAATCAGGGAGACAAATCAGGAAGTTACTACAACTGTACAAACCAGATGGTACAAAGGCCTTGATTAAGAGCCTGACTAGAAACTGATTAGAGATAAAGCATATGAGAAAAATTTGCTATTCTTAAAAATGTTCAATAGGAGATGTATGAAATTAAAGAATATTTCCCAGAGAACTTTTCATGCTTTTGAACAATGTAAATAAAATGGAGTATTGGAAATATGTGTTATATTTCTCCATTTACTCCTTGCTTTTTTTTTGAAAAGTTATGAAGCTCTTCTGAATTTTCTTCAGTTTCATCTTTGTCTTAAACCACCTCTGTCCATTGCAAGGCATGACACTGACCCATGCCGTGGCTGTCTTGACTTTGATATATTTGGATAAACTTAACTAGACTCAATATAACTGGGGCACAGAAGTTCTGCTTTTTCTCAGACCATTGTTTTAATCTTACTTTTTCTGATTGGGTAGAGAAAAGTCAAGTTCAACAGTAATTGGGAAAAGGGGTCATTTTTGTTGCTTAAGAACTCAAAATAATTTCAGAATTGAAAATTATTTTTTAGCTCATGATTTTCTGCAGTTAGTTTTAACTATCCTGACCTCTCAAATTTATGCAGGCAAAGCTTTACTTTGCTTCTGATTCATACTACCCAAACTCTTTCTGTTATCTGTGTCTAATTAGTCCTCTACATTAGTATGTGTCCTTGTTATTTATATTTTTCTTAAGTACTAAATTACTATTCAGTATTTGAAATTCAAAATTATGTTTCGATATCTCTGGAGTATTTTGGGCAAGAGAGTGAGAGTATAAAGAAAACTTTTAAAGTCTATAGAAAGTATCGTAAATTGCAACTGAAAAGCGTCGTGATCACAGTCAGACTGTTAATGGGGATTACAAAATTGATAATGAGTAGAGAAGAGCAGAGTTGGCTTGAAAAGCAAATGCCCATGGATGACTGGACCCAGACATCCATTAAATGACTTGATCCCATTTACCTGTGTGTGTGTGATTCGGGGTCATGTTCAGCAAATTACACCTTTCCATAGGCATGGCTGTTCTGAGATACCATTGCAGGGTTAAGACTACAATTATAAAATCTTTGAATTCTAACTGAATAGTATTGCATAATATTGTTTCCACAATTCTTTTACACTTTTATGTTACATGACAGTATTGATTTCTGAGTTCTTTCCCACTTGATATTAATGAGCTTTTTTCTTTGGATTGTGCAGAATGCTTCCCAAAATATTCACGAGAATGCTTACTATACTTATTTCAATTTAAAGGTTATTTGCTTTAATACCCCATTGATGGGTATGGGTTTCTCTGAAATTATGAATGCTAAGATTTAATAATCCTCTAAGAGAGACACAGATCTCTTCCTACTGTGAGTTTTTTTGGAGGTAAAGGAAATTATTGTCTCGCTGTCCCTTTATGCTTGTTGAAATGCTCCCTTTCTCCCATGTTTGCTTCCTGTTATTATCTTTTGAACAGTGGAGTGCCTGATATGTGTTTATTTCTTAGGCAAATGTGTAAAACCCTTCACGTTCAATGGAGAAGTAGAAAGAGAAGGTTTCTGTTGTGCCTGATAAGAATTTTTGATTTTTCCACATTCAAAAATATTCTGGCTCCATGTTGGAGCACTAGTAATGGTGAACCCTAGTTTTGGTTGGATTCTAAGAAAGGGCAGAAGTTTCCTTGAGAAGTAAAGATTCACAACTCCAGAAATGAGCTCCTGTTGGTTTGTTTCTCTCAAAGCAGCAGGTGTGTACACCATGTTAACAGGATTAACTACTATCTACTCTTTTTTATAGTTACCACTACCATTCCAGGTATCCCTGATTTTAAGGGGAGGCAATGAGCTTGGTGCAATTTTAGGGGTCAGAGGGCAAGGAATTGCTCAATGATAAAAAAAGAAAGACAATGAATTATCTTTTATAAAAAATGAGGAGAAACATCATTATTTGAACTGATTTGACATCCATACATCTGGTTATTTGTCTACAAAGAGCCAATATATTATGATTAGTGAACCCCATATTATGGCTCTACAGTACTGCTTTCCCAGGAATAGGAAATAGATAGCAGAAAACCCTGTGTATTTTCCTGGACCTCTATCAGTGGTCAACCTGAAATTTAGCATAAACTAAATGAAAATTGAATCCTTATCTAACAGTCCATTCTGTATATATGGAATTGTCCTATATTGAATGCTAGGGCAAAACTACACCTAGGCATGTAGCTAGATTCAAACATTAATATTTTGATTAACTGGAAATTTGAGGCTACCGAATTCTTATTATATTAATATAAAAACCCAGGGAGGATTATAGCTAGGAAAGAAAAAAAAAATTCTATTACCCTACATGTTAAACATCACTGTCTATGCTGTCCTGACTTTCAGAAAGGGGATTATAGTTTTTCAGCATACAGAAAAGAAATATTTGATTTTATTTTAGAAAAATATCACAAATAGAATGGTTATCACTAAATGAATTACATGGGATAGGGATAGAAAGAGGAAGAATATATACTGCTCTTGGCATGGTCTCAGAAATTGTTGGTTTGGCCTCATCTTTCCTCTAGTTACAAGTCCTTCTTAAGAATCCAGAAGCATAAACTTCATTAGACAGGTATTCTCAAGGAAGGGTTCTTACTAAGAGCCATTTGTATCTGTAACTCAAACCTACTGGGAAGTTAAGAGAAAATACTCTCTTTGTAATCTCTAAGCTACTAAAAACAATTTCTTCCAAGTTTCAGTCCTTCTTCTCCTCAACTCCACTTATCTTAATCTCATTTTAAAGCACAATTTTACAGTTTAGTTCTAGTTTCCCTCATATGTACTGAAGCTAAAATTCTTGAGAAGTATGATTCTTGACCAGATTTTAATGTTTAAAGTAAATCTTTACTGCAGAAAATGGATTAAAAACTATCAACGTATTCCTCTACAAATGAGAGGCATTCCACTTGAGGTCAAGATCTCAACTGTCTCTAAAAATATGGGAACTATGCTAGTAGGTAGAAGTAATAACTTTAAAAATATACTCATATTTCCTAGAGGCATTTAATACAATTATCTTCTAGTCTCAAAGAATTCTTGGGTGTTTCCAAGATAGTTCTTATTTTGTATACGGTTGCCACTTGCTATTACCCAACTTGTTATTTTGTTTGTTTGTTGGTTGGTTGGTTGGTTTGTAATTTTCCATCTGTAACAACCAGGAAGTATGTATACTTGGGAGACCAGGGAAGGAGAAGAGAAGTCTTGTCTTAACAAATTCTGTAAAATCCCAAAGGAGTGTATTAGCTACTCAAAGAGAAAGGAGAAGTTTATTTAGCTAACAATGAATGCCATCCAAATAGAGTCAGTTGATCTGTTTCTGAGTGAATGGATGGGCATAAATGGCAATGGAGACAGTCATCTGCTCCTATGAGTCACGTAGGAGAGTTCATGGCAGGCACACTGTACAGCTTTCAAGGTTCCAGGAAATAGCGCTGGTCCATCTGTTCAAAAGATTCATTTCTAGTCAAAATCTTCATTTGCACAGCACAGGAAGCTCAAAGTCACTGACAGATGTTGCATTTGTGGTAAGAGCTCACTAGTTCTGCATTCTAATATGATGAATTCTCCTTTTACAAATGAAGTGTCCAGAGTGGATGCACCACCGTTGAATTTAGTTGCTTAGGGTAAAGTTTTATAACATTTGGAAGCAGTGCTTCTTGAGGAAAAAAAAAAAATTTAGTAGTTGAGCTAAAAGGGAATTAAAAAGAAGCACAGAGTCCTGCTGACTCACTTGGCAGAAATAACTCTGGAGATTCAGAGATTTTGAAGTGACTTACTCAGAGTTCTAAAACTAGCAGGTAGTAATGCTGGTATAAAGCTCTGGTCTCCTGACTAGCAGAATGAGGCTGCCTCTCCTTAGTCATATCTGGTATGTGATTCTCTATAGAGTCCAGGAGGATTATATGCTAAGTCCAGGGAATATCTCCATTTCCTGCTTCCATATTGGGACTCAAGCTGAGCTACACCTAAATATGATCAGTTAGCTATAGAAATTCTCTCTTTTCTTCAAAATGACCATCTTTCCATTTGCCTACAGCTGTTACATTTTTCAGGAACTTATAGAACAGATAAAGGAATAGTCCAAGGTCATTTAGTGGAAACTGCTGAAGGATTAAACAGATGTCCTTTAGTATCCCAATGTTAAACATTCAAGTTCAGCACTAGATGTTCTTTGGGAGGTAAAATAAACTATATTTTGAAAGTATGAATTTTAGGGCTACAGAAGTCACCTCAGTAACCATGAATGTAAAAAATAGATTTAATGTCTTATATAGATGGGTCTATTTATGAAGGTGATTCACATGCCATTGCTTTACAATGCCTTACCTTTACCTGCTAGCTACCTGGTCAGCTTGCTTACTTGTGCATGTATGTCTCAGACAGAACTGAGTCTTTCATTTTGTAATACCTCGTGGTGTAAGGTGCTTCGAAATAGGACAAGTGCATCTATGTATAGTTATGACCAACTTAACAGCCACTTTTCTCTAGCTTAAATGAGAAAACCTACTACTGCAGAGGAATGATGTTTTAATTGCACATTTAGTACACAGAAAGTGAAGCAAGAGCCTAATTCATGTACTTGTAAGAGCTACATTTAAAAAATACATTTGCAGTGAAGCTGCAATTATCTTCCAAGAAAGGAAAAGTTCATTCAAATCAGCACTTAAGATTATGAAGGTATTCTATTTTTCCTTTTACCTTGATTGAATAAGTTAAATTTATTGGACTGCCTGTTCAAAGTTGTGTCTATTTGCAATGTTATTAAGCAGCTACATTATAAGGATTGGACACAGACTGCATTTAGACTTGCTGCCTCCTCTCAGAATTACTGCAATGTTTCCTTGCTTTCTAGTTGTTTAAGTAATGTTCATTAGCTCAAAAATAAATGTTTCTCTAACAATATGGGTATTTTAGTGAAAATTTAACTTTTTTTTACATGAATTAACTGCACTGTTCATAATGCATTTTCTCTTCTATTACTGTGCATATGTGACTGATTTTATATTCACTGGAATATAAATGCTATTCAATAGTTCTTCATAACAACATTTTAATGACCATATTAGAGAAGAGAATATGTTGTTTTGTAAATTAAGCTAATGTAATATAAGATTCACATTAATGCCCCGGAGATTTGGCGATGATTTCACAAATTTATGTAGATGGCAAATTGAAAAACCAAGATTTTTTAGAAGTTGAGGATATGGAATAGAACTCAAAGAAAAAAAGTGTCAGGGGCACCATTAATAAAGAATAAGGAAATTTGCAGATCATCATTTCATTGTGATATAATCATACAACATTCAATTTTTACAGCCTAAAATACAGTGCTGATTTTCTATGTCCTGCATGCAAATCCAATGGTAGTTGGCCCATCAAAAAGACAGAAAGAATGGAATTGTGTATCCGAGAAGACTAGTGACATATATTCAGAAATAGAGGCAAAAACTGAGAATTCATTACCTTCAGATGCCTAAAAATGTAAATGTATGTGATTAGTCACAGTTCACATGTAAAGCTTGCATTGCGTGCCTGGCTCTGTTCCCAGTACTTGATCTCTACTTCTCAGCTCATGAAGCTTTGATGCAGATGCTGGTAGTGTTGCTGTTTTACCAGGAGCCCACAGTGACCTCAGCAGAATGGACCCCAACCCTAGGCAGCCTGATGTCAGGACACAGCCTCTGAGCCACCACATTCTATCAAATTGTCTGGAAAGACATTATCTTTTTCAATGTCAGTCAAAACAGTGGTGACATTCTTGATATATGACTTTTATTACAAGATTTTGAGAAGAAAGAATTGCAAGATGAGTTACTATATGAAACAGAAAATTAACTTTGTGTGTGTGTGTGTGTGTGTGTGTGTGTGTGTGTGTGTGTGTGTGTTTGTGGTGCTGGTGATTGAACTTGGGGGCATTCTAACTCTAAGATACACCCCAGCTCTATTTTATCTTTTATTTTGAAACAAGTTCTCGCTAAGTTGTGAAAGGCCTTGCTGAATTGCGGAGGCTATCCTCCAACCTGTGATCCTCCTGACTCAGTCTCCCAAGTACTGGAATTACAGGTGCACCACCATGCCCAGATGACAATTAACTTTAATTAAGTCAGTATTTACTAATAAGAATACCACCTTCCCATCGGAATCCTTTGTTTGTTTGTTTTGTATATTGTTTGGGGATTATGATTGCTACCACCTGTCTTGAGGATTATTTGATTTAATCACAATGACAAATGTATGGGGTAAAGTAATAATATCATCCTCATAATGCACAGGAGTAGACTAGGGCTCAGACATTTTAAGTAATTTGTTCAACCCCATAATGTTAGAAAATGATGGGCATGAATTTGAACCCAGGTAGTCTAGCTACAGGCTATTTGTCCTTATATCTCTCACCGTAAGACGTTGTCTCCCGCTGATAACCTAGTCAGCAGGATTTGAACAGGGAAAAAGGAATTTTAGATTTTAGGAATATGATGATTTTAAACATTCTGCAAAACTTTTACACTTGAGGAAGAAATGGATTCTCTAATTTTCATCCAGCTTTCTAACTTACTTTAACCTGAAGATAGGCAGAAGAAATTTCATAATGCTCATAATATAAAATGAAGATAGTATAAAAATATTGACGTAATTTCAAATTTAACTAATATCACATATGTTGTTTATCTGGTTTTGTTTAGTTTAAATTGGTGAATATTTTTAAGACATGCTTTTAACATGAATTTCTGAGAAATCTAATTAGGGCCCTACAGTAAATTTGTTGGAAGGGGACAAGTGGATGTTTTATCTTAAAGAATTAGTACTTTTTGTTTATTGTTAGCAGATTAGCTTCTTCATATTGAGAGATCATTACCAAGATAATAGCTTTGTGCTTGGGACTGGAGAAATAGATGTAATAATAATTAATTATTATCAATAATATTATTATCATTAATAATAATAAGTTATTATTATTTCTTCATTTTGTATGCTTTCAAAAGTTCAGTAGTTGCATATACCAAACTAACTGGTGTAGATCACACACAAATAAGATTTACTTTTAAAAAATATCTGTGTAAAATATCACCCTTGGAAAGGCAAATTTACAGCGATGGTGATTATAGTGTATGAAGCTCAAGGCATAACAATAACTATCATGGGGCCGTCTCTTTCCTTCATGCAGTATTTTATATCTGTTTCCCTTATAACAAGAAGACAGTGTGCATTCATGGTAGCAACTGCTATTTCCTATCCTGTAAAAGTGATTTTATTGCAACTTTTGCTTTTAGTTGTGAAATCCTCTGTAGAAGGTAAAACTTTGGCTCATTGGCCTCTTCTAAAAAATACAGCTGAGTGAAAAGAGTAGTATTTAAGTTCTAAAACTATGGCAATGTTTAATTTGGCATATTAAAAATTACTTCCATTTTTCAAAGTGTTGAGTTGTATAAATATTACTTAAGCAACTCTTGTGTACCACGACATTCCAGGGTACAGTCTGCAAATGTTAAAATGGCATTTTTTCTCCCACCAGCATGCCAGGACTTGTCATCTGAGTTTATTTAATGAGCATATAAATTATTAAATGGTTGATTTTTTAAATTTAATTTTAGATAATAATTTCATCCTAAATATCTATTTGAATATTGTATTTAGGTGATTTACATTGATGATAATGTACCTAAATTCTATGTAATTTTAAATGTATTAAAAATTTTTATAAATTTATGCATATGTTATATAAATTATATTTAGATATATTTTCCATATATTTTTGGATTTTCCATTTCATTTGGTACAGACCTGGAGGTTGTCAGAGAGAGTGCTGATACGTGTTCATCTTTATACTATATTGAAAAGGGCAAATCATTAGTCTTTGAATTCTTTCAATGTAGCCCTCTAACTGGACTGAATGTCTATTAATGTGATCATTTCATTCTGTATTTAGAGACTCTCTTGTTTAAGATTTATGCATAAAAAAACAACACTCAAATCTGAAACTCATGATTCTTCAATGTCGACAAAAATTTCATGGTTCTTCGGTGTTTACAAAGCTAGGTGTGTTTATAAACAATATAATGTTTGATCCTCACAGTCACACTGCTAAGTTAACAACTACATTTTACATAGAAGAAAACAGGATGACAAAGGTTCCATGTGGGTTCCTGTGGGGTTATAACTATTTCTATACTGGCCTAAATCCAGATATCTGCATGTTGAACTGTAAAATCAAATAATTAAAAGAGTCAAGTCTAAATTAAATTGTCTATTTTCATTGGATAGTAGTATTATTTATGTTCTTTTCATCTTATAAAATATATTAGAGCCGGGCGTGGTGGCGCACGCTTGTAATCCCAGCATTCGGGAGGCTGAGACCAGAGGATCCGGGTTCGCGGCCAGCCTCAGCTACCTAGTGAGGTACTCTGCAACTTAGTGAGACTCAGTTTCAAAATAAAGAATAAAAAAAAAATAGGGCTGGGGGTATAGCTCGGAGGTAGAACGCCCCTGAGTTCAATCCCTAGTACCGCAAAAAAAAAAAA
>PVLC010001761.1:90120-132672 GCA_004027655.1 Graphiurus murinus | reverse complement strand
ATATGTTCTCCCTAATATGTGGATGCTAGGGAGAAGATGGGGCATAGGAGGGTCTCCAGATGAAAAAGAGAGATCCTCGATAAGCAAAGAAGTTGATTTAATTGTAGTGGATGCATGGGGCAGAGGGACACCCTAAAGCACATGATGTACCTACACAATCATATCAAGGTCACTCACTGAAGTGAACCTTAGGGGGAGGAGGGGGAGGGAATGGGGAGGGAATCGGGGAAGGGGTCAAATGAGAATTGTGTGCAAATATGTTGTTAACAATTTGTACTTAACAAAGATGTATGCTATATTGCACGAGTTACTACAATAAAAAATTTAAAAAAAATTATTGAAAGAAAGGGAAGGAGGCAAACGCCAAGAGGTCTGGATTTCAGGGACCTTGGGCTGGTATTTTTCCCTTGTTAGGCCTTAGTTTCCCCCTGAGTGTGATGAGAGAGGACCAGGTGGCTGCTAAAGGCCTTTTCATCTGTGACATATTTTGTTTATAAAAAAGCGCTATTTAATAAAAAAGAAAGAAACATGATAAAGCATTGTCAGTCATAATTTTCCAGTTTTTTTTTTTTCAGCAGAAGACAAAAATGTGATTAGACCATATGTTGGGCTAATTGTTCCCTAAACAGAATAAACACTTGGATAAGCTTGCAAGAGGGAAGCAAAGTGAAATGAGTGGTGGGGAGTGAGTGGGGGCTGATTTTTCCCCAGAGACATGCTACAGGGGCATCCTCTGGCCCTCTGCGACATGCTCTGTCTTGGACAGCAGGAGGTCCAGCATGGGGCATGCCGTCCTGGAATCTAATTGTATGAAAGGTGGAGGTTGCTGCTGGGGTCCGTAATTCTGGTTCGTTTAGCTCACTCATTCACTCTACAGTTATTAACAGAGAACTCAGCCCAAGTCTGGCCCACCCCTGGGTGCTAGAGACACAGGGGTTGGGAGGTTGACTAAGGTCCTTGCCCCCACAGAGTCCAGGGAAAGAAACTAGTTCCATCTGGAAAGAGCTGGAGTAGGAGGAGACACAAGGGGGCCTGGGGAAAGGCAGATGGAGGGTGAAAGGAAGTGACACCCAAGCAGAGGCCTGGGGAAGTGAGGGGAGCTAGGTACTGAGGAGGAGGGACAAACATTTCTGGAAGAGAAGGAGGCACGTGTGAAGGGCAGGATAAGTGCGGCCTATGGAGAGCTTTCTGTCACATCAAGAGCTGGAAGAGCACCAGGGAGAGTTGTGGGATTGAAGAGGGTCTGGCCACCTGTGAACTAGGTGAGCAACCTTGGCTCGGGGAGCATAGAGGAAGGGCTGAGAAATGTAGTACAGGGAGGTCATGTGACCCCTCTATATTTCTCTCCAAGTCTTTGTGCCCTGCCCTGATGAGATCAGCTGAGGATATGCATCCCACCATTGGCCCTGTTGGCCCCAGGTAGGGCTTCTGGCTTGCACACTTAACAGGGCACACCCCAAATCCTTCTGTTGCATAAGTAGAGACCAGATCAAGGCAGGAGCTGGCAGGTGCTCTTGGGGGTGACCTGGCTCCTGAAGGCCAGGCTGCAGGCTCAGATTGTCCAACCTTCTAAATACGGATAGGAGATCTGAGGCATAGGGAGGCAAGAAGGGTAGAGAATTATTACCCTTACCCAGTGCTGCAGTGACACAGGTGGGAACAAAACTCATGCACACGGCCGCTGGCTTTCCATGTCCACCCTCCTCCAAGCGCTGAACAGTGATGGCACCCTTTGGTGCGATGTGGCTGCAGTGAGCCGCTGTGATGGAGGGTGCCGAGAAAAGAGAGGGTCTCTGTCTCTGGCCCAGGATAAGTGAAATAGAAATGGGCTTCCACTACAGAAACCGTCCCAATGAAGCAGGCTCTGGCATTGGCACGTGTTGCACCATAGGAGGCAGAGACAAGAGGCGGGCACCTACTGGGCCCCTTCAACCACAGGAGCTGGGGGGCCCTTGCCATCCCAGAAGGACCTTCTGATGAGTTTGGAGACTGTAAGATCTAGGAAACAAGTGATGGGACATTCCAGCCAGGCAGCTGAGAGACAAGGAGATGTTGGTGCAGGCTGAAGGAGGGCTGACAGATGCACACAAATATGGTATGGCTCAAAGAATGCGCTTAATTAGGCATTTAAGTGCGTGGTTGTGAGTCCAAAGTTTTCTCCCTTTTTGGCAAGAGATCCAGGAATGCTATTGCAGATCGTTTACGGAATTTTCAGAGAGTTGGAAAGCAATAAAGCATGTGATCCCATTGTTAAAGCTGACCTTTCCTTCTATCTCCCGGGCAGAGTTCAGAGGGTCTATTAGCTGGATCTGGCAGGACTCACACAGGTGCCTCCTGTGCAGAGCACTGGGCTGGAAGCCAGCCCGGGTCCTAAGGTAGGGGGACCATCCAGGCCTCCAGCCACACTCTGGGGTCTCCTGGAAGTCGGGCTGGAAGAGCCTGTACCATTGTATGATAGGGTATCTGGGTCTAAGGTCACACAGTAGAGCCTCTTAGTGATCACTGCACCACCTACCCCAGCATCTCACCCTATTCCCGTCACAGTCTGGGCTTGTGACCCAGGACCTGGAGAAGGATTGTGCAGCATGGTATGTTCAGAGAATGGTCATCAGTTTGTGGAAAGACAGGAGCTACGATCCATGTTCTAGAGGATTCCCAGGGTACCTGAGTCTAGCCCAGGGAGAAGAGTGAGTGTCACTCACTGGGAGCCCCAGGTGGCTTTCTTACCCATACATTTGGTTCTCCTTGTTTCACCTCCCCTCCCCATTTCCTTCTCTGCCTATTACTGTGTTGCCCCCTTCTGGAATCTCTTCCTGGTTTCTCTCCTCTGCCTCCATTCCCATCTTTCTTGGCTCCTGTCACTGCCTCCCCTTTTTCTGCCTCTCCCATTTCTCCTGCCTTGTCTGTCTCTCTGCTCTTCTCCAGAAGAAGTTTCAGGTCAGTCCCTTCTTTCTCTTCCTCCCAGCCTCCCCACTCCTTTCCCTTTCTATCTCCTCCCCTTCTGTTCCCAGTGACCCCTCACATCCCACTGTAGCCAGCTGGCATGTTCGGGGGCTTCCAACTACCGTGCACATTTCTGCTCTAGCCCTGGGTTCACCTAGAATGCTCTCCCACCTCTGGCCATGTCCAAATCTTTGTATATCTGTGGCCCTACTTCTTGCTTCCTGGCATCCATCTGGCTGGTTCAGTGCCAAAGACTGCTCAGGGTGGGGGCTGCAGCACCTTCCCAGCTGTATCTGTCTCACTTTTCTTGTGCAGAGCAGATAATATGCAAAGAATTTCCTCCCCAGAGTCAGTTTCCTCACAAAGAAGCACTTGGTACCATGGTTGAAATCATAGCTCTCCCTCAACAGGCAGGAGTTCCTCCCATGAGGCAGGAATTAAACAACGAAGAATCCCAGAGCTGGAGGTATTCCCAGCTAGGACCCAGTCTCCTGCCTCTACTAAAAGGGAACACATGGGGAATGGGCTTCCCCAGGGGTAACTCCCACAGGTGCAGCTCCCTGGCTTACCCTGCACTGCCCAGGGGAATACACACACATCACCAACAACATCTGTCGCTACCTACCAGGGAGAGCTGCAGTGGGGAGGCATCCTGGAGCCTGCCCCTGGGCTCTCTGACTAGGGCTTGCAACTGAAATCACCTTAGCTTTCTCTGTGCCTGGTGTCTTTGCATGAATGGTGTGACATTTTAGTTTTAGTCACTTGAAAGAGGGCAGCTGCCTCTTTGAGGTGCTTTCTCACAGGCTGGTGTGGGCAGGACAGAGTGCCCCAGCAGCTCAAACAGGGAGTACCACAGACGTGTTCTCTGAGCTAATAAGACCCATTTAACAGTCTTGTAGCACAATGGCAGACAGACAGGGGATCCATTTATTTACACATACTCTCCAGGATGCAGGATGTTGTGTGCCTGGTGAGTATGTGCAAATACTCATCCCCCTAACCTTTGCCAAGATGGTGGCACCACTCCAGTGAAGGGAAGTAGATCCAAGGAAACTGGCTTGGGCTAAAAGAATCCTCCCAGCCTGCTGCTCAGGGAGGAGATGTAGCCCAAGTGCCCCCACGCCCTCATCAGGACCACTCACATCCTCCAGTGCCACTTGTGCCTGCTGTTTCCTGGTTCCCCACAGTCTGTGGCATAAATCTGGATGCTTAGCTCCCACCTGCTCTTTAGGATAGTGGGCCTGGACACGAAGGCGATGTCAATTGTTAATTGTCAGCTCTGCCTTGAACTGGAGGGTACCTCTGACCTTCATCACATGACAGAGGGGTTGACACCTAAAGTGGGCAAGAGTCAAGGCAGGAAGCTTGGAGAGCTGGATTGGATAGGATGGGCTCTAGTGACTGCTGTCTGGACCTCATACTCTTTTTTTGACTAAGAAGTGGCTGGGAGCATAGGACAGTTCAGAGGATGAACAGGCAGGGAGAGTTCCAGCTACTCAGTCAGTTACTACAAATCAGGCTCCTCTCAGATGTCACTGAGCTTTTGAGGAGTCTCTCAGGGGCCTGTGTATTGGTGAGTGGAGACTCAGTTGGCCTATCCTGATACCTGAGCTGAGGACTCCCCAGAGGGGGCAGGTGTCCAGCAGACAAAAGCAAGGGGCTGCTCCATCCTGGTTCTGTGCTAACCGACAATTGTGCCTTAGCCAAGTTGCTTGACTGCCCAGCCTTCTCATGGCCCATGAGGAACTGCTTTGATGATCCTTCACGTAGCACTGTGCCTGGAACACAAGAATGGATGCCATTCCTGTTGTTATTCTCTCTGAGAGTCCCCTGGGTGCAGAGGCAGCTGTGATTTGGTCAACAGCAGCTCTCATTTGGAGACTGGACGTCTGTTCCAGTCCATCTCTACTGTTAATAGAAGGAAAGTACAAAAGCTACCTTATAGTTTGATTGATGTAGGTGAGATATGTAAAGGATGTTCTGATGGGTGACCCTCTGAAAAGGTCTCCTCTGGAGCTTCGAAGGCAAAAGTGACCATGGTGGGAGGAAGGGCCAAGATGATCATGGTATACCCCCAACACCAGGCACCCTTTCCTACTCCAGGTCTTCCTTGATAGAGAGATGAGCCAGGCTTAGTTTTTCAGTTTCCCAGTACCCTCTCCCTCGGCTACTGGTGGCAGGATATTGGAAGAAAGCAGCCTCCCGCTAGGCCCTAGCTGTGCTGCCTGTGCTTCAAAAGCCAGCCGGGCTCATGCATGGGCGAAGCTTTTGCAGGTCTCTCCTCACTAGAAGGAAGAGGTAGAAGGTAGGGCTGACAAGCTGAGAAAGTGTCTTCTGCAATCCATGAAAGCTGTGACAGCCTGAGAAGATAGGTACCCAGCCATCAGGGATCTGTATTCCAGCCATGCAGCCATTAGACACTCCATCTTAGGATAGTTATTGAATTTATTTTATCATACAGAATAAGAGGAATAATGGAAGGAGCGCCTGTTAACACTGGGCCAAGCGGAAGGCTTGAACAGCCTTTGAGTTCTGTGTTCTGGACACAGCAACATGACTGGAAGTCCCTAAGGATGTCAGCACAGAGAGGGGGACAGAGCATGGCTCAGGTGCTCCCAGGCCACAGTAAAGCCTGGGCCAAGTGCCACTCTGCTGCCTCCCACTCTGGGTCATCTGGGAGCTTAATGGGCATGGGACTTCCCCAGGGGGAATCTGGAACCCAGAGAGGTTGGGTGACCTGTGCAAGGTGACACAGCCTGCTAAGACCATACACAGGGACATTAAAGAGCTTAAAGAGGCTTAGAGTTGCTCCCTTCTTCTCCTCTAGGGTTCTCTGTGTATGGATATGAATCACCCAAGAGACTTGGAAAGAGCAGCACCCTGCCTCCTGTTTCTCTCAATGTGAGAAGCACATTTCTCCACCTACTCTCTGTCAACCCCAAAGATGGGGTTTAGCATGTGGGAGGTGTGAGCATGTAGACTGTTTGTGGTATGGTTTGCTGTTATTATCTTCTGCTTGGTGACAGCAGTCCAGACCAGCAGACATGGATTTCTGCCTGTCCTGGTGTACAGAGGCTATGCCAAGCTCCAGGGACTGGTTGTATGGGATGTTTGCTTCCATGGAGAAAGAAGCTATGAGTTATATCTCTCTGCGCCCCCCCCACCCTGCTCCATGCCAACTGGGAGCTCCTTGAGGGCAGAAGAGATCATATGATTCATCTTAATCCTAGGGTTGAACATTCATCATGCATTAGATCTTGTCCCCACCATGCCCACATCTTCTGGCACCCACTCTTCCCATGCCCACTGTGGTCCTCTCTTCTGAGGGTCTTCCCTGAAACAGGAGTGGAGTGGGCTTGGTTGGAGTCAATGTCCCCATTCCTAGCCTACTCACCCAAAGGGGGACCGCCTAGAATGCCTATGGGGCTCTACTCCATCTCCCTGCTATGCCTCAGCAGCGCCTGCTCACTCATACCCTTTTCTGGCTGCCAGCTTTCCCTCCTCTCCCCTGCCTGCATTATTGCTTCCCAGGATCTCCTTTCACACAATGCACTTGCGTCCAAGTCCTTTCCCCAGGGTCTGTGCTGGGGAAGCTGGCTGAATGCTGGGGGATGAATCCTGGACCCAGTGGTATCATGAAGCTCCTGCTCTTTGAGGTTGATGAAGGATTTTCCTGAACCCTTGGTCCTCCTTAGCCTTGGAAGCTCTCCTGTACCTGTGGCATGAGCTGACAACACTTTTCTCAGCCATTCCCGATTTGGCTTCAACTGGCTCCTTCATTCCAGTCATGCTTTTTGAGGGTTCCCTCAACAATCCTTGATGGGGGAAGAACATATGAGCTTTTCTTTTTCTAGAAATAATCCTCTCCAAAGAGTCACCCAGGACAGTGAGCCTTGTGGTGCTGCCCTGACCAGGGAGAATTCACTGTTCACTGACGGGTGAGTCATATCACTATTGGCAGATGACATGCCAGGCATTTCATCATCCTGACTGATGAGTTCTGATACAATAAAGAAGCAGTACCTCAGGCTTGGAGATCAATAGTCGAGGAAAAGCAATTCTTAAAAACAAAACAGTAATTACAGCTGCACTTTCAATTAGATTGACTGAGCAGATGTCAATACCCCTTTCTGTCGGGAGAGGGATTGTACATCTTTGTTCTCAGACCCTGGGACCAGCTTAGAAAACAGCCACAAGCCCTGAAGAGATGGATGAGGCCAAACCTCAGTTTCCTAAATACAGTCTAATCATTATCATCCTCAAAGTACAAAACCCAACAAAGGACTGATCTGTATACCCAGTGTCTCTCCATCTCCTCTCCTTCCCTGCTTTCCTCTTTCCTTCTTTTCCTTCTCCTTTCCTTCCCACATTCCTTCTTTCTTTCCCTTTTCTTGAAGAACAAAGAAAAACAGGACCATAACACTAAGTCTTGGGCAGGTTGGGATTTTGGTGTTACATGATAGAATTATGTCTGGGCAGTGGACTTGGGGTCTTTCTTCTGAAGGGTCCTGTGGGCTCATCAGTGTTTTACCTCCTTAACAGCTTGGCTGACTGTGTGTGGATCTATGTGCTGCAGTGATGCTAACCTTTAGGGAGATGGTAGCTCCTGAATGCAAACCTTGAGAAGTGGCCTTGTAGAAAGAGGCAAATTTCTGCTGTCCAGTATGCAGATGCGTGTGGGCAAGTGGTGCCACAGGGCTTGGGGAGAAGGAGGCACTCTCTAACAGGTCTTAGTGAAGTGCACAGGCCTCTGAAGCCTGTTCTTTCTCTTCCTCTCCCTAGGCCTGCCTTCTCCCATTTCTCCCATGTCCATGTCCACCTACTGGGCATTACTAGAAACCTCATGGCTGGAGGTTCCAGTGTGCAAGTATCTTGCTCAAGGTTTTATTCCCATATTCTGGTGCAATGTCTGTGCTGTAGTAGATGCTTAGCAAACACTGTTGAATTAGGAAACCAGGCAGATGGAATCTTCCTGGTTCCTCTTGGAGTTGCTGAACATCATGCCTGTAGGATCTTCATCTCTCTCTTTTCTAAGAGAATTTTTCCCAGGCAGAAGTGCAGTCTCGACAAACAGCCCTAAGGTCAGCATCGGACATATGTAAAGATGTAGCCTGTTTGGGGCCAGAAGCTAGTGTAGATCATCCTGAGCCTGTCAGGGAAAGCAGTGCATAATTAAACATCATTAAATGGACTCAGATGCATCCAACTACATTACTACAAGTGCCTGTTGAACTTGAGTAATTGCCGGGGCTTGGCAGGAGGATGCAGCCCCATGGGAGGGACTCCTATCTGAGGAGGGGTTTCTGTCTGGCTGGGTTGCACTGCACCACCTCCTTGCAGAGAGGAGAGGGCTCCAAACAGGTATTAAGCAAAGCGAATGACTATACCTGTGCTTTGTCACAGTAGTCTGGCAGCAGATAAGGATTCCTGCTAAAGAGCAAGGTGGCTGGAGGAAGATTTGAACTCAAGCCTCATTGGCTCCTCAGCCATGCAAGGCTGTAATGAATCTCAGGTGGGAAGTGGGAGGACATCTGGCCAAGACTGCGCAAAAGTGCTGAGTCTGGAATCGACTGGCCCCTGGCTTTGCATGCAGTGTGAGGTTGGCTAGACCACTCTGGAAAGTGAAGGCAGGGAGCCCTGCTGTCCTGAGGTGAGTGGTTGGCCCCCAGACCACCATGCAGGGCCAGGCCCAGGCAGCTAGGAACAGGAAGACGTCAGGGGAAGCTGTCTAGAGGAGAGGCCTTGTATTAAGGAGCAGGCAGCATGGTGCTATTTAATAAGGCATGAGTGGGAAGCTGGATTTAAACTCATGAATATCTCCCTCACTGAGGCCTCCAATTCCAGGTTTGAGATTCAACCCTGGGGTTAAGCAAGTTCTTGTTCAAATTTCTTTTAAAATGCAGATCTTCCAGGGTGTATGTGGAATGTCTTATGGTGTCTTATCTTTCCTTCCAGAGTCTGTCCCCAGGGATCATGCTGGGCTTTCATCTCTGCACCAGGGTGCCCAGGGCCAGGCTGCTCCCAGATGTTTGTTGAATGAATGAATGGCACATTCTGGGCAGGTGAGACTGGGCTCCTGAGGTATAAGAGGGAGGCGGGTGCTGATAGCAGACTCCCTGCCTTCAGCAGGCTCCTTTGGGCTGAAAGATCACAGCTTTCAGCCCTGACCCTTCTTAAGAGGAGAGAAAGCATGTCAAAATGACAAATGCCTCTCTATGTGCTATACTTTTCAACTTTCCAGTGGTTTTAGATAATTTTCATCCCTTCCTTATTTCTCGGGATTGACCTGCCCAGAGGAATGCCAGGTCCCCTCCAAGGCAGGGCCCACACTTGTGCACACAGGCAGCTCAAGGAGGCAAGCTTTGCAAGATAAAATGCCAATAATCAAGAGTGAGGATTAAGTTTCTAAGAGGCTGCATGGTGAATATGTGATCACATTTTCAGTGGTGAGACCGTGATACAAAGAGACAGAGTTAGAATGTCAAAAGGCACATATTGTAGCCTCACTTCCCCATCTACCAGCCAGTGGGCCCACCACAGACCTGCTTCCCTGTCCCCGGGGAGGAGAAAGGAGAAAAGGCCAGACTTAGGGGCCTTCTAGATGTTCCATCAATTTCTGCTAAAAGTCCTGGCCAGTCCTGTTCCCTCTGGCTGTCCTGGACAGTCTCCTTCCTGCAGGGCCTTCCTGGTATGGGAAAGGAATTTCCCAATCTCTGACCAGCTTCAGATTGATGCAATACTTACCTACTGTGTTTGGGCTCCTGAGTGCAGTTTCTCAGTGGTACCTGCCTGTTTCCTGCACTGAAGTAGCTGGAAAGCAATGAGTTTGTGAAATACTGAAGAAAGGCAGAGAGAGAGAGAGAGAGAGAGAGAGAGAGAGAGAGAGAGAGAGAGAGAGAGAGAGAGGGGGGTGGGGGGGAAGACAAGGAAACATGGATATTGCAGGGACCACCTGCCCCCTGGGCTATTCCAGAAATCCCTGAAGCCTGATCTGGGAGCTGGACTAGACCTCAGTAGACAGGGTGGGGTGGGGGCTGCCTCCCAGGTACCACCCTAGAGGCTGGAAGACTCAGGTTTCAACAGAAAGAACAGAAGCTTAGGAACCAGCAGGAGGCCTCCTTCCAGGGTTGTGGTTGAGGCCTGGAAAGTAAGGAGGGAGGGGGGAGACCATGAATAATTGGTTCTAGGCAAGTTCCTCTGGTTTCTGATTTGGCTGTTCCTCCAGGGAGGGGTCTCCAAGGTGTAAAGTATAAGACTTTTATCCTGGGGTTTGGGATTACTCTGTGTGTGTGTGTGCGCGCACATTTGTGTGCTCACATCTGTGAATGGCTCTATGCATACAGGCTTATATGCATCTGTTTTTGTATATTCCTGTGTGCTAGTACTGTGTGTTCATGTGTTGGTTGCTCATGCCTGTGTGTGCCCCCTTTTATTTTGTGGTGTCCTCATGTGCGCTGATGCCTGTTTTATTTTTTGTGAGCCCATGTGTGCATGCTCCCCCAAAGCAGCACTGCTGCCCGCTCCTCAGGAAGTTATCTTTTTCTACTCCACCTTCTTGGTAATTTATCTGTTCTCCACCAATTCTATCCAACTGGAAATGCAATTTCTGTCCCCATGGGAGGCTGACATTACCTGAAGAAGCAAGTCTTGTTGGTTGTGAAAAGGGTCTGAAAGGTCAGTGGTTGGCCTGGAGATGAGAAATTTTCCAGGCCCAAGTCAGCCAGTTATCCTCCGTTACCTTTCTGATCCTTTGTCATCTGTAAGATGGAATTCTGATGCTATATACTCAGGTTCATGTGCTGATTAGTGGAGATGATAATGTTAAGCCCAACCACTGTGTTGGGCACAGGGCAGAGTCTCTGGGAATGTTTATTTTGGTCTCTTCAATGGCAGAATACTGAGTGTGTGTTCTGGTGGGAGTGGGTGCTGGAGAGAAATAAATTTGAATACATTTTCTTGTTGCACCTGGGGTCAGAGACAAAGTAGGAATAGACACGACACGGGTTCTAGGAAATTTAGTCTGGATGGATGAACATACTACACAACTTTATTTTTTTATTTATTTATTTATTTTTTGCGGTACTGGGGATTGAACTCAGGGGCATTCTACCTCTGAGCTATACCCCCAGCCCTATTTTTTATTCTTTATTTTGAAACAGGGTCTCACTAAGTTGCAGAGTGCCTCACTAGGTAGCTGAGGCTGGCCGCGAACCCGGATCCTCCGGTCTCAGCCTCCCGAATGCTGGGATTACAAGCGTGCACCACCACGCCCGGCTACAACTTTATTTTATTATCAATATTCATAGTAGATAATACAATTGGTAATAATAACCACAGCAACAGCAGCTAACACAGCATTTCCTATGTACCAGTCTCTGAGTTTTTTGCTTTACCATAATCCACTGTATCCTATCATCCTAGTAGTAGCCCCATAGGTTGTGTTGTTACTACTCCATTTTATAAATGAGAAAATAGAGCTCTGTGTCTCTCTATGATTCTATCATTCATAAGAGAAAATCAAGAGCAAATGTGTGACTTGTTGAGAAAGCAGAAGATTACAATAAAAATAAAAATTTCAGTGTAGTATTTGTGAATACAGGTAGGTCATGTTCTTGAATTCTCCTCAGATGTTACTGTATATTAGCCCAGGTATTTTCCAGGTCTCTACAGTGCCTCCCAAAGCATTCTTTCTCTGCCAGGGTATTGGGACTGCCCAAACCCACCAGGCAGACCCAGATTCCAGGGAGACAGCCCTTGTTTTGCTCAGTAGGGCCCCCATTAATCTCTTCTAGCTTCTTACCAGGTGGGGGCAGCTCCCAGACCCCCGGGGAAGCCTGTTATGGCAGGAGATGCCACTCCTTCATTACTGCTTCTTCCCTCCTAGACCCAGATTAGCGACATTGCCTCTGACAGCTCCAAACCCTTTACCGTCATTAGGGCTGAGCCTAGGAGTGCCCCTAGAGTTAAGGAACTATTGGTGCTTTGATTATAAGCATCATTTTCCAAAGGGTGTATGATGCTGCCATTTGAAATCACGTTAGGCTGAAACTTGACAGAGAGGTTGTTAGTGTGACTGTATTTGGAAATAAAAATTGGAATTTTTATTTGATTGGAAATTTTAATTGATTTGTCACAAGTGTTCCCCGGAAGATTTTGATAGAATTAGGGGCCAGGCCATGGGTAGAGAGCCAAGGTGCCTTGGAAGAGGGCCCAAAACTTCCAGGGATGGGTAACCTATGGAGTGTTCTTGCTTTCTTGTGCACACTCTAACACAGGCTGTCCCGAGCTTCTGGTCTTTCACTGCTGGGTCATTTTCTAAAGCTAGCCACTTCCCACTCTGCTCAGAGGATGTCTCAGATGATTTTCCTAGGAAGGTACTTGGCTTTGACTAGAGATGCCTTTAGAAGGCCACTGGGTGAGCTGGTGCTTTGTAATTAGATAGGAATGCTGTCTGATTTAAGTTCCATTCTAATTGGATTTTGTGGTTTGGGTCTCCCCTTCCTCCTTCTCTCTCTCTCTCTCTCTCTCTCTCTCTCTCTCTCTCTCTCTCTCTCTCTCTTCCTCTCTCCTTTAGACACTTGCTTTTCCCCTGCTGTTCCTGTCTCTTTGTCTGTCTGTGTACCTGGTTGCCTGCCTGTCTGAGGCCATGTGACTGCTCTCTCTGTCCTATCCTATCCCCAGCTCCAATCTTCCCACTTTTCCCTCTTTTTCTGCTCTCATTCTGCTTTACTCTCTTCTATTTGTTTTGTTCATTTAACAAATACCTGCACAGCTCTTACTGAATCCCAGGCATGGCTCTATGTACTTTACAAATATTAACTCATGTCATCCTCAACAAAACCCAAAGAGCAGAGTACTGTGATTGTCTTTATTTTGCAGTTGAGGAAACCAAGGCAATGAGAGGTAAGTGCCTTGCTGAAGGCCACACAGGAAATGAGTGGCAAAGCTGGGACTTGGAAATCTCCAGTCCATGCTCTCTTCTTTTGTATTTCTCAGAAAAAAGACAAACACTAAGCTTATAAAATCAAAGCAAAGCCTGGTGACCCAGACTTGGGCCAGTGATCTTTCTTTGTGCAAATGCTTGTCCCTGGGGCCTTCCCTAGCTCCCCATCCTGCATTTCACTCTGGGAGATCCTTTGTCCACTAAGTTAGGATTAAGCCTCAGAATCTGGGATTCAAATGCCCTTTGCAGGTTTGAGGGATGGGGTTCAGGAGCCATGGCAATCTGAGAAAAGATTATGGCCTTGCCTCTCTTGTTAGCTTCTAGTAAATATGTGGGGAAAGCGCTGGAAAAGCAGAAGATCCTGCCTACTCTCCAGTGTGGATTTTCCCAGGCCCCCATCCAGTGGGAGGGAGCATTCTGCTTCTCTCTTGTCCCAGGTGCCCAGCAGAGTGAGCCCTAGGGAAGACTTAACTCTTGACATATCATATTATTAACTTTTGCCCTCTCTAAAGTCTCTGGTAAACTTTTGGACCAACAGGGCACACCTGCTGAGGCTCAGCAAAATAGTCCACCTGGTTCAGTAGCAGAGGCAGAATCTATGCATTCCATTTAAAACTGAAAAACAGACCTAGAGTGGTAAAGCAATTTGTTCAAAGTCATCCTGATAAACAGAGCTGGGGCTATTTTGATCCAGGCCTGACTCTAACTCTATGTGTAGTTCATGTAGCCACACATCAAGGCCTTCTGTGATATTGGGTAATAATAAGGTAGATTAACTGCTGTAACAAATAACCCCCAAATTCCTGAGGCTCTACACAACGTAAGTTTGCTTTCAAGTCCTGAAACAGACTAAGGTGACGATATTGGCCAGATGGCTTTCCTGGGTGGCTGTCTTTAAAATGGTTACCTAGGGACCCAGATTCTTTTTATGTTGTGACTCTGCCATCACCTAGGGCTTCAGGTTCCTCTGCTGGTTCTGTATATCTACCCGGTGGACCAGAAAAGCACAGAGGATCTTAATGAGTTGGACTTAGACATAGAGACAGACCATTACTTCTACCATACTCCAAAGGCCAGAATTAGGACACTGGAAGCTGGGAAATGCCATCTAGTTTTGCGTCCAGGAAGGTAAGATAAATAATATGGTGAACAGCCAGCTAATCTCTCCCACTCAGAGTTCCAGTAAGTATCTTTGGTTTCATCTCCTATGTCTTCTACTAGGCTACTGTCTTAAGAATACTGCATTATTTTTTCACATTTTTTTCCTCCCTTCCCACCCTCACCATGGCCCATTGTAGGCACAGCATACTTCCCTGGCCTACTGAATTTGGTCTCAGACATGTGACTTGCTATAACTAGTGGAATGTGAGCCAGTATGATGTGTCCCATCTGGCCAGAGGCTTTCAAGATGACCTCTTATACACCTACCTTGCACCTTGAAAACAGTATCTTCCAGGTAGCTGCTGGTCTTTCAGCCTGAGTCCTGGAAGTAGAGACATGTGAATAGAATAGATTTGATCTTGATCAACAGTTTAGAGCAGAGATGCCTCAGCCAATCAGTAAACGTATGGACAACAAACAAATGCTTGCTGTTGTAGCTTCTTCTGTTTTGGAGTTTTTTGTTACACAGTCTTATGATGGCTGACCTAGATAACCTACTGTCACAATAGAGTTATAGCTACACACCATCAGTATATGCGGCTCTCTTACATTTCCATGATGATATCTGCTATTGCCCCTGATTAAAACCTCATATGACATCTTAGAGCCAGGCTGAGAGGGTAAACCCATTCACAGAACTTTTCTTAATGTTCCCATTTCCTAGGTTCTTAGAAAAGACAGATACTGCTGGTACTTCAGTTTGAGTATTGTCCACATTTTGTCTTGGTGATCCTACATTTCTCCACTTGCTAGATAGTGGAGCTGCTGAAGGCAGATGCTTCATTACCTTCTTTCCTCTAGCTACTACTCCTGTGCCCCACATGCAGTAGATGGTCAGACAATGTTTGCTAAACTGGATTGACTTGACTATCTGTCCTCTTATAATGGGAGGCCCATAAGGGCACATCAAGTGCTGGCAGGCATCCCTGGCAGTGCTGGGCTCCATGCTTAGGACTTAGATGATGGATCTGTCATTGCCCACGAGCATGAAAGACTGGGCTGCCTCCAGCACTCTTGGCTAGGTGCCTGGGCTCAGCACCAATGTGATCCCTCTCATTCTCTCTGAGCTCTTGGCATCCAGAGCCTTTGTCAGGAGGGAATGATACAGCTTGGCACATGTTGGCCCAGACATGCCTTGGGGAAGCCAGCAGGTTGCATTAACAATAGCCCCTGGCTGCCAGCACAATCCTCTTGCTGTGGTTCTAAAAGCATAGGCCATAGCTTAGGGCCTGACTCTGCACTAGAGGGAAATATTTTTTTTGCAGCAAGATGCTTTGGGCTACTTCAGTGTTGGTATTTGTGAACCTGGTGACAGGGACATCTCTGGGCTCAGTCATGCTCCTCCCAAAGTGAGTGGTAACCATGAATCCTTGACAAGCCCTGTATAATGGTGGCTACCCAGGCCCCACCAGACCTTGTTCAGCTAAAAGCTATGGATGTGAAGGTGTACTTGGGCCATGTGGAACAAAGCTGGGTGACTACACTGGCAAAATATGAAGTTGAGGGTTAGAAATACGGTTAAGCCTCATGTGCTCAGTATCTTACTGAAGTCAACTCTGTAATAATAGAAGGGCTCTTGTTTTCAATGCACAAAGAAAGAGATGTATGACACAGATTTAACTGCAGTGGAGTATTCGGTTTGTATCAATTATCTCTTGCTACATAACACATGACCCCAAAGTTAATGTCTTAAAACAACTGTCAATATCATCCTTGGAGTTTCTGAGTCATGAATTTCGGGCTTGAGAATTTTGGTGTAGCTTGGACAGGTGGTTTTGGTTCAGGATCTCTCACGATGGATCTGTCATTGCCCACAAGAATGAGAGGCTGGGCTGCCTCCAGGACTCTTAACTGGAAGTACGTAATGATGTACTTCCAAGGGATCTCACTCACACAACAAGTTGGTATTGGTGCTGTTGAAAAAAAAAGAGAGAGAGATATCAATGGGCAGGTGTTGGATATCATATAGCAGTACTTCTACTATTATTTTATTTGTACCACCTACATTTGGGGAGGGCAATTAAACTTCGCCTTTGAAAAGAAAAAAAAGCTCAAAGTAGTTTTGGGTATATTTAAAAGCCATTATAGAGATGAAACACACACACACACACACACATACACACACACACACACACACACAAGCTCACACTCACATACACATTTATACCTTCTCTTTTTCTGACACTAAGAAAGAGGAAGAAGCCCTGAGGATCAGTGAAATCCTTGGTGGCAAAGGACAGGCCACCTAGATCAAGTAAAACAAGAAAGTGATTAGGACTCTTGAGAGTTTCAGTAGCTTGTGTGGACGCAGTATGAGTTGAAGAACCCAAAAGGCTATGATTGGGTTGAGAGGCTGGGCTATCCTATACCTGGTACAGGGTGTGTCTGCAGCAGAGCTGGAGGTGGATTAGCAAGAAAAGCACTGTCCTAGCTGTTCCCTGTGGAGCTGCGGGAGATCAGGGAGGCAGCTGTGTGGTTGTTCAGACATTCCAGACCTGTAGGTGCTCTGGGCCAGTACCTTCATTCAAAAAATCAAGAGACTGGGGCCCAGGGAAAGAAGAGGTCACAGAGTGAGTTACAGAGCGTGGGCAGGCCCAGAGATTTCCTGCTGCTGTGGCCTTTCCAATGGTGTGCCTGCCAGAAGCTTCTTCTGGCAGATAAAGAAAATGAAAGGCTATCAATGGAGAGAGGGGATCCAGGCTGGAGGCAGAGAAGAGAAGTCATAATGGGGCTGGATTGTCAGGTTGAATTTCTCCTTCCAGTAAAAGGATGCATGACAAACACTCATAAAGGCTAAGAGGCAGGGTGGGTGCAGAAGTCAGTAGACATAACCAGATCCACGCAAGGAAAACTGATGAGCTGATTTTTTAAAGCTAAAAGAAAAGAAAAAAAACAAAAAACAAACAAAACCAGTAAATACAAAAGAAATACTAGCCTAAGAACTAAACCAGGACTATTTATTGGACTAGAGCACACATGTGTGCTCTGTAACTGGCAGCGAAATATGCTAATAGTGAAGTCCAATAGTATATTTCCTTGAGCATCTCATATTGTAAGCTGGCAGAGGGCTGGGTCTCATTCCCCTGATCTTGCACTGTGCCCATCCCAAGTCATGCCAAACTTAAGATCTTGGGGATGCAGCATATGAAGAAAGAACTGAAGCACTGCTTAAAGTGGTAGAAGCTCAGTTCCTGTCTTGTTGGTATTCCTGGAATCTGCTGAGGGCTTCAGAAATGGCTAAAATTCATCTCAGGATAATTACGAGGACAGAATATGCCAAGGCTGGTTTAACCAGGTAAAGGATGCTAATGGGAGGGATGCCAGGGTACCTCAGGGACCCTGTGGAGCTGGCATACGGCTGGCCTCACTAGGTGGAACTCGGCAAAGCAATTGCTGTGTCTCTTGCCTCTGTTTCTCTTTTCAACTCCTCTACTGTAGTCTGGTCTTTTCTGCTCCACTTCTCCAAGGTGGAAAACAGCTATATCAACCCTTTAAGACTGCCAGGTCAAGAAAAATAAAGACTGGCCAAAGATTCCAGTCCCAAGTTCTCAAAATGGGGGAATCTGAAAGATTCTGCACAGCACAGACCATGAATTACCTCCTCTGCAAATTCCCTCATGTCAAGTAATATTGAGCATCCAGTTAAGTATGACCAGAGGATGTACAAATATATCCTGGGCTTTCCCAGACCTTGTCTTTGCAGGAGCACTGCTCTTAGATAATAGGGTGCACGTTCAGCAAACACCCTATAAAGGGTGTGCCTCAGGTACCTTTCATTAATAAAATGCTCAAATGCATTTTTCCCCTAGTGATGAAGGCAGTTTTTCCTCCCTCCCTCCCTTCTTTTCTTCATTCCTTCCTTCCTTCCTTGTACTGGGGATTGAACCCAGGGGCATTCTACCTCTGAACTACATCTCCAGCCCTTTTTTATTTTGAAACAGGGTCTTGCTAAGTTGCCAAGACTGGCCTCAAACTTGTGATCCTCCTGACTCAGTCTCCCACTGGAATTACAGGTGTGTGCCACCAGGTCCTGTTCTAAAGCAGTTTTCTTATCCTGTGTTCTGCATTCTTTGAGCCCATCAGGAGGGGAAGGGGACACATCCAAAGCCACACATATAAAGGCTTGGTCTGTAAGAACTATAAGGCTCTCCATCTGAGGAAAGAGCTCTAAGTCTCTGTCATTCCCAGGTTGATTCTCTCTTAATTCAAGTACATTTAAAGAACGTCTACTAATCATCAACCACATTTAATGAGCTCAAAAGAGATATTTGGCCTTGACTCTGAGCATGGCACATGGCCAGAAGCAGAAGCAGGGTTTTCTTGGTGCTTTGGAGAATGTGACCATGTGGGGCAGTGCTGGTGAGCAGGTCCCAGAGAGAGGGCTCAGGCAGAGCAGAGGGAGGGTATGATCCTTCCTCCTCCCCTCTGTCCTCCTGCCAAACAGCCAGGCTGCACTCCCACACTTCTGGGATGTGGGGAGTTTCCACCTTGGGCCCAGGCAGGATGCTGCTCTCCTCTCCTCTCCTCTCCTCTCCTCTCCTCTCCTCTCCTCTCCTCTCCTCCCCTCCCCTCACCTCACCTGGGACAGAGTGAATGAAAGCTCCAATTAGATGTAAAGGATTATACACATGCAATTATTTTTCAGTCAAAATCTTAAGAAAATACTTCCCAAGACTGGCCTAAACGTTCTTACAAATGCTCTGCTGATCATAAAGGAAGCTTAGTTCAGGGCTGTCTTCCCACCTCCAACAGAGAGGGTATGAAGCTGCTTTCAGATGTATTCTGTATATAGGCTGTGGCCAGAGGCAGTGGAGGGCCTTAAGAAAGTTGTGTTCTATCATGTTAGCAGGAGGTATGTTGGAACAATATTTTGGGATGGTGAATAACGCACACAAAACTAAAGTTCCAACATGTTCTCACAAGGCTCTGATTTAATTTTCAAAACACTGTGTGGTGGTTCCCAGTGAGTGTGTAAATTAGGGTGTCTGAATTGTTTCTTGAGGCACACAATAGTGTCTGATGGTTCCTTTTTCCTCCTCCCCTGGGATGACAATCCCTGATGAGTAATTTACCATGAACAAGCTTCTCTCTGCAGTGTGTCAGTGACTTTCAACCTTGTGAACTCTTTCCTCTAAGTGACATACATGACATACACCTCTTGCTACTCTGCTTCTCTTCCTTGGGTCAGGACTCTACATTTTGTTGCTAGTACATGGTTTTAAGGTCTACTTCAGTTCCCTATAGTGCCTCTATTCACCTGGACTCTACCAGGAATAGGGCCAGCACTGGACAATCACCAAGATTGAGTTCACTCTTTTTGTTCTGTCCCAGAGGCGTCTTTGGTAGAGTCCTGTCTCCACATTGGTCCTTTGCTTGTGTGCAGTTAGATATTGAAGAGTCTTCCCTCTCCTGGAGAGGAGCTTTAAACCCTCATAACTAGTCCAGTAGCTATCAGAGAATGGAAACCATAATATTATGCCAGTTATCGAGCTCTTATTATATGTTGACACTGATGGTGTCTCATATGCATCATCTCCTTGAATCCTCAGAGTAACTTTATTAGATCAATATTAGATCATCTTCACTGTACAGAGACACAGAGAGGTTGATTCTCTTTCTGAGTTCCCCACACTCCTACACGGCAGAGCCAGAATCCAAATGCAGATCTGTCAAACTGAAGGACCCTGAGCTCTTAAACATTCTGCTGGGAAAAGTATATTTGGGCCAGAGACTTGGAGGATGCTGTAGTTGAAAGAAGAAATAAATTTATTGTAGAGGCTGTGCCCTATAATTAATCCCTCAGCTTCTCACAGGGAGCACCATTGTACACAGGTTATTCACAACATCATTTGTTAACTGCCAAGTTTGTTTTCTTCAAGGCTGTGAGCTTAAAAAAAAAAAAGAGGCGGCATGTCTTATTTATACTCATCTTTTCAGAACCCTAGCACAGCATCCGAAACCTAGTAAATGTTAAATACACCAGAGATGGCACTCAATTCAAGAAAAGCCAGCTTTTTCTGGAGCTAGTAGTATAGCTGGATTTTCTCAGTTGGTGACTAAGCCTGGGACTGCTAGTGGCTCTTAACCATGAGGAAGAGGCAAGTCTCCCTGAGAAGGAAGTCAATTAAGAGGAAGCTACAAACAGAAATGTAGATTTCCAAGGATGCTATGAGGCCCCTGGATCTAGCTTGCTGGAAGTTTAGATCGGCCTCATTTCATCTTCATAAACCTATTTAGTCCCCTTATTATTTGAGCCAGTTTGAGTTGAGTTTCTGCCACTTGCCACCAAAATATTCTGACTTACTCAAGGATCTTCAGTAAATGCTTTAGCTGGATGGGAACCACAGAATCCTGAAGAGATCAAGCCTGCCTCCCTTCCCTGTTGTTGGGAACCAGCTCCAAATCTTCCTTGTTCCTCCTTAATACTATAGGGTCATGGATACCTCTCCTGTAGGTCTAGTCCAAGCCTAAGAGGAATCCAAGAGGCTGGACTTGGAAGCATAGCGCTTATAGGACTTCTTTTTTCAACTCTGTCATTTTTGCAACAGCCCTGAGACAACTGTTACCATGAAAGATGGGTCTGGAACTGTTATTAAATTGCATACATGTCCACTGTGCCAGGTTATTAAGTCTTTAGCAAATTGATTCTTTATCACCTTTTAATCAAAATCAGATAAACAAGAAGAAGGAGGTTGGGAAAATTCTTTAAAGAGAGCTCCTTATCATAGACTCTTGAGGCAGGAGGTCTTGTGACAATGGCCAAGGAGCTCCTTGGAGGAGGCTGTGGGTGCCCCAGTGCAGATTCCAGAAGCCCGGGAGTCCCATATAACAGCAGGGCGGCACCTGGGCTCTCAGAGGGGCAGAGAAGGAATATGGGAGGGGAAGGGAGGAAAATGTGGGGCATTTTATCCCAAAGCCAACTCAGCTTAGGGAGGGTGGGACAGTGAGTTAGGTGTATGGGGAGTGGGGGCACATATGATTCCAGGTGAACACTGGAGTATGGGAAACCTGACTCTGGTATTCCACTTGTGGTATGTAGAAAGTAGCTTATGGCTGGACACCAGATCCCTCGTCGCCAGAGGGGAGCTCCTTGGCCATTGTCACAAGGCCTTCTGCCTCAAAAGTCTAAAATAACACTGCTCTCTGGTTCTCATGGGCAGGTGCTAGTTTGTGCTGACGTTTGCCCTGGACTTCAGTGAAATGAGGAAAATAGACATGAGTGACATTTTGGATAGTTATACATTTATTTATTTATTTATGGTACTAGGGATTGATTTGAAACAGTATATATCCATTTTTTGGTAAAAGTCTTAGGCAAGCTCTCCTGGGCCTCCTTTGATTAAAGGTCAATGGGGCAACCAGTAACTAAACCAGGATGTAAAGAAGAATTTTAACTGCTATTATCTGCTTCTGTAAACTGCTTTGCTGTGCAGGGTGTGAGAAAGCTATCTTGCGGTCAAGATAGCTTTCTAAATAAGATAAGTTGTCTGTGCTAAACAATCACCTGGTTTTTAAAACAATGTAATGATTTTATAACAATAAAAACCTGACTTTTCCATACCCCCAACTCTGCAACCAAAGGGTATAAGACTGGCCCACACCAACATTCCACGTGACAGCCTTCAGGCTGTTTGCCCCGGCTGCCTGCCGGCTGGTGAATAAAGCAACCTCTTTGCTACAATGGAGTCTGGTGTGTCTCTGTGGGCCACCTCACAACAGATTGAACCCAGAGGCATTCTACCTCCAAGCTACACCCTCAACCCTATTTTTTATTCTTTATTTTGAAACAGGGTCTCACTAAGTTACGGAGGGCTTCACTAAGTAGCTGAGGCTGGCTATGAACCTGTGATTCTCCTGTCTCAGCCTCTCAAGTACTGGGATTACAACTGTGTGCCACCATGCCTGGCTACTTATTTAATTTAAAGGGTGTTTTTCAAATTCAAATTATACCTTTTCTACTTCTTTGGTCTTACATTACCCCTTCTGTTGTGCAGTGATGGTAACTATAAGTAGTTGTTGACCTGACAAAATAAAAAGCTTTCAATGGAATGTCCATCTCTTTACCCTTCTGAAATCCTGACATCCATACACCACTGTTGGTAGGGCACAGTTCTTGGATCAGGCAGGCTTCTCTCACTTGTGGACTGAGATACAGGACACCTCTCCCCAGCCCCTGAGGAGTGTAGGGGGGAAGGTACCCTGGGACTTTCTAGCTGGGTGATCTTTTTTTTTTTTTAATCTTATGCAAGCTCATAACATTACTTCCTGATTCTGAGATAGTGAGAAGGGTAGGACATTAAGTACCAAGTGTTACAAATGGGAAAGTAAAGCTCAAAGAAGTAACGCCTCATGCCTAGAGTCCCTTAAGAGTGGAGACAGGAGGAGGATGAGAGTCTCAGTGCCTCAGTGGGCAGCACCCAAAAGACAGTGGTTGAAAGCAAAGGCCCTGGGCTCAAATCACCAGTGCTGGGGTTCTGCTTCTTCTACTTGTTCACTCATGATACTTTATGCACATGTTTCCTTTCCAGCCAAATGGATAATAGTGATGGAGTTTGTTTTAGTCAGCTTGTCTGTCGCTGTGACCAATACATGACAAGCACAGCTGAGAGGAGTTAGCTCACAGTTTTAGAAGTTCATTCCATGGCCAGCCAGCTCCAAGGCAGAAACTGTGGAGGCAGGATGAGAGGTAGAGAAAAGCCACTCTCAGTCATGGTTGCCAGAAGCAGAGAGAGCAAAAAGAGGGGAGGCATATATAGTCCCCAAGGCCATGCCCCAACTCTGAACCTTTCTGCATTGGGGACCATGCTTTCAACACATGAGCTTTTGGGGGTACATTCTAAAGCCAGAGTTAATGTGTGTAAAGTGCTTGGAACACTCTGAGAATAGTATACCCTCTTAATAAGATTAGCTCTTGTTGTTAACCTCCTTTATAGTTTCTCTAGGGTATATAGTAACACAGAAGGGGTGGGGGTCATCTGTGCTGTCACCAAGTGTGCCTAGCTTCCTGATTCCTAAACACTGGATGGACTGTACTCCCAGCCCCTGTGGGTAATGGGTAGAACTATGTAACAGATTCTGGCCCATTATCTGTGGAGCGTCACCTTTTGGTAGAGCTTCAAAGCCAATGAATGCTTTGCTGCATCCTGCCCTCCTGTCAAGACACAGCTTTCATCAGCCTGAGTCCCTGAGAGTGACAAAGACCAGCTGACTCACTTGGGAATTTAGTAAAAGATGAGTGACCTTCATTGCCTGAAGACATCCTGAAGATGTTGGGGATGTTTGTTACTGTAGATAACTCAGATTACCTTAACTGATAAAGGAAATAAAGCCACAAGTAAAGAGATTCCATGAAATTCTTGTGCATGCGAGAAGTTAGTTTTCACTGAGGTGTACCTCTGCCACTCTCTTCAGTTCTGAGAAGCTCTTGCTTCCTTGGGGAGTGTTCAGGGATCCTCACAACTACTGCAGTTGTCAACTTGGAAGTAGAGGGCCCTAGCTGTGAGCTTAGCATGCTCAAATAGTGAGGAGTGTGTGGTAGGAGATTCGGCATGCAAACTACCCTTCCTCAGTGTTTACAGAAACACACTAATGTAGTAATTATACGAGTGACATTTCCAGCAGCACTAAGTCAGGGGCCAACTCCTTCCCCCGTGTTCAGTGCCAACAAGAAACCACACAAGTAGTCATTAGTGGAAATTTCTTTTTATTAAGACAAAAAAAACCCTCACATAAACAAAAACAAACAATTTATATGATAGGATAAAGAGAGCTGTCCTTGGAAGGCCTCTCTAAGGAGTTAATATTGAGTTAGAACTTGAAGAATAAGAAAAAGTCAGCCACAGGGGTAAACTTACTCTCACAAGCTGCTCCTAGGTTTGCCTCAAAAATCTTACTGTCAGAGGAGGCAGCCCAGGGAACCCCAAGTATGGGATGTGGTACACTCAAGAATCAAGCATTTCTTCCCTGGGAAGCAATGATGAGAGACAAGTGATAGAGAGCACAAAAAAGGAGCTGAGAGTCATGAGCCCCCAGCAACTTGCCAGACATAACTCTACCTGGCTGGTCTCAAGTCCTAAACCAAATACTTTTACAACCTCTGCAACACCTGAGCTTAGCTTGGCTGTCCTCACATGCCCTGGACAACTCATTATAGCATGTGGATCATTTAGAGGCAGAAGCCTCCTTAATTCTCCATTGTAAACACTGTTAGCCATGTCAGTAAGCATTAATTTCTGCAAATATATACCGGTGGAGTTTTATTTTGCCTAGAGAGTATAAACAACTGAGTTATTCCCCTGGTCTTCCTGCTTGGGAAGGAGGCCTGGGTGGGTTGTATCAAGCCACCTGTTTTTTGGCCTGTTTGTTTTTTTCAGAGAGAAGTAAGTACTCAGTATGTTTCCAGGCAAGAGCCATACTTCCTGCTCAGAGAGGCAGAGCCAAGAGGCACTGGCAATAGAAATTGAGGACTGAGAGAAACTTTCCTCCTCATCCCCTTCAGAGGTACAGACCCACTGCTGCTGGCCTAGCAATAGAAGGAGGGAGGTGGGGCCAGAGAGAAGATGGTGCTGTGGCCCAGAAAGGGCAGAAGATAGGAGTCCCATAGATTTAGGTAGAGTACCAGAAGAGAATAGCAGGAGATGCCAATTTGGGGCAGAGTGGGAGGGGCGAGACCACCCTACCTGGGAACTGGCCCCTGTGCCTTGGGCAGGTTCAGAAGCTCTACCTGCAAAGGGTCAAGCTTCAGTTTGAGGCCACCTTTTTTTTGTTCCTTCCAATATTGCACACTCCTCCTGCAGCCCTGTGAATGCCCTTGGGGTTAGGGCTCATTATTTACATCTCGTTACCCTTCACTCTGGGCAAGATCTACCAAATGAGCGCTCGGGGATGGAGGTACATGGAGCATGGAGGAAGTTCAGGGCAAGGGGAACAACATACGGGAATGGCACGTGATGACCACATCCATCTTTGCCTGGGTGCTCTCCATAGTCAATAGGGTCTCAAGTGAGATTTCACTTGATCTTCATGTGGCTCTGCCAAGCACTCATATTTTACAAATAAGAAACAAACTGAGGCACAAGGAATCCTTTAAGGGCTCAAGTCGATATGCCTGAAAAGATGCAAACCCTCTGTTCTTTTCCTCATATTTTCACTCCTCACAAACTCTATCCGAGACTCTAGGGCAAGGTGACTTGCTTTATGCTTAATTGTCAGGTGCTACTCTAGAGTAAATAAATGGGATTGTTTGCAGGAGACCTCAGCCCAACTGAAGTAACTCATGATGCTTTTAAGGATGTAGTGTGCCAGTGTTCATTTCTGTGGCATTTGGTTTTCTGACACTAGAGTTGAGGGAATGATATGAAAGGCAATCAAGTTGCAACCAAACACACCAAGGGAACCTAAAAACAGCTCAGCTTGCAAACGCACTGAAGAAGCCAGCCTCCGCACTTTCCTGAACTCTTTACAATTAATCAGATTTCCAAGAACATCTGTTTTGGCGTAATGTCCACTTTACATTTAAATTTTGTTTAATGGCAGATGTTGGGAAATTAAAAATATCTGTGGTGCTACACTCGGCAGCAACTCAATGTTAAGTCAGACTCTGCCAAAGGAGACATTGACTTAATCCTTGCTGAAGAGTTCATTAGGTAGGGCACTATCTACTGCTGGTCAGCTAGGGAATTTATCCAGCTATCCATCTGAGCCCCTATGTTTGATGCTGTGAAATTTTATTTTTAGTCCAAGGATTGGAACACAACACCTGAGCAAATGCTTACGAAGGACAGAGATAGAAGCTGTGGGTGCACAGTTTTAGGGGTGAAGAAAGTGTGCTCTGACAGCAGGCAGAGGTGGAAGGAAGGTAGACTGAGTCTTGGTGAGGACTCTGGCATGTAGGCCTGGCCTCCCAACCTTATGCTTGGGCCTTGATCTGTAACATCTTCTCTAGCCATTCTCTCCTCACTCACACCCTCCTGCTCTCTGGGCTGCTGTTTGTTCTTGACCACGACAGGCCCATTCTTACTTGCTTCCTTTTGCACCTGCTGTTTCCTCTGCCTAAATTGTATCTGCCATGCCTTTTGCAATTTGGGTTTTTCTCATCCTCCCAGTCTCTGTTCGGTGTCATTAAGTCAGAAAGACCCTTCCTTGCCATGCTATCCAAAAGATCCCCAGACTTTTTGATCCTTTTACCCTGCCCACCTTTCCTCCCACTGCACTTTTCATTATCAACAAGTACACATGTACTATTTACTCACATGTTTGTTGTATGCTGCTGTTGTTAGAGTCTGGCTCCACAGATGCCTTCTGTGTGCATCTGTCCAATGAAAGTGAGTGGACAGGGCTGGAATTGCCTAAGAGTTGGGCTAGGACTCTTGGAGTTAGGAGAAAGGGACCCAGCAGGGTTAGGGAATGTGGGGTCCAGACCTGGACTGCAGTGACCTTGGGTTTAGAGTTTGCCTCACTTTTTTGTCTGATAAAACCTGAAAGGAATGGTCTGCTAGAGACCACGGGAAGTTTTCATATTCACCCAGTAATCATCTGACCTGCCATTTCCCAGAGGGATTCAGGTAGAACACAAAAAATTTGTGACAGTATTTTCAATGTATTAGAGAAAATATATTAACTCAAAAATTAGATCTCTATTAAGCTAAAATATTTGATTTTTTAAAAATATACCTAATTAAAGGGAAAGTCTAAAGCAGGAATTCAACCCACTGCCTGTTTCATTACATAAAGTTTTTTTGGAACACAACCATGCTCAATAGTCTATATGTTAACTATGCTTGTATAGCTTTGGCGCTATAATGACAGAGCTAAGTAGTTGCGACAGTGACTATATTACCTGCAAAGTCTAAAATATTTACTATCTGGCCCTCATAGGAAAAGCAAATAGCAAATAACTGACAAAAATCACCGAAATTTGTGAAGCTCAGATTGGCGAAGAGCTAGGTCACATTGTCCAGTGGGAACTGAGCCTGCAGCCTGAGCTTTGTGCCCCATCTCTTTGGAGACACAGCCTTCTGCCTTGGGCCATGGCTGGCTTGGCTGGACCACATTCTTCCCCACCCACATGTGTGTACTCTACTTGCTCAGGATCTCAAAGTCTCCCTCTGAGTCCCTGTTAAAGGCCAAGTTAGAAATAAGGCAGGGTAGATTATTAGATGGTTCATGGTAGAGCTAGCCTCTAGTGAAAGGAAAAGTGGAGAGCAAAAGACCTGTGGTCTCTGGGAGAGTGAATGCTGTGCTAGAGCTGGACCAACAGCCATTGTTCACCTTTCTCCCATCCCAGGCCAGACCCTGGTTAGCTTCTGAGGTCAGATGAGATCTGATACATTCAGGGTCACATAGCCATAGAACTGTTCACTTTTCTGACTGTTTAATGAGGAAAACTGTAGCTCAATAAACAATTCCGTGATCAACAAGCAAAACACACAAACAAACAAAAAATAACCTTTTGGACATCCAGGCACTGTATTACTGTGAGGTGGTTGAGATTAGCCGGAGAGCCCCCAGCCTTGCATGTTAATGATAACTATACTTGGAGCAAAGGACTGTTTGAAAGAATGACATAATAAAGCCCCAAACGGGTCCATATAATTTCCCCTGACACCCAGCAGGTATGAATAGCACACGCAGTCAAACAGAAGAGTAATCAGATTTGAAATATTCTTTTAATAATATGTTTGTCAGATCAAATATTAAAAATGGAAGATGGAGGAAAGGAGCAACCATCCCCTGTGGTATCAGTTCCATAAATATTGCTTCATTAAGCTGTCTGCATCAGTTCAAAGAGATGGATTTTCAAACGTGGCCAATGCCCCAGACTTCTTGTGATGAGACAGAAGACGATGGGTGCCAGTTTCACCTTGCCTCCCCATGCTGTGTCTGCTGCCATGGTAAGAGGCCAACACTTAACAGCTGGAGCTGGACTGACAGTGCCCAAAGGGCATGTGTTTATTTACTTGGAGCCAAGCCTCTCCCATCAGTGTACCAGTGGCTTCCGTCCCAGCCAAACAGCAGGGAATTAATAATGATGGCATTTGACTTTCCTAAGACCTTCTTTTGGCAAAATGTGCATTCATCCCACTGGTGTGTTTCTGAGGTTGTGGGTAGAATGTAGAAGATAGAGGCTGTGTTGCCAACCCAAGTCCATGGTCTGTAAGGAGCCCTGCAGGCCCCATACTTTAATAAAATGATATATAAAGGGATCCAGGAGCCCTTGACTTATTGGTGAAAGCCAGAAAAGCATTTAGAGTGTTGAGCTATGTTTCTACTTAAAGCCCTAAGTATTTACTGTTGGGCCCAAGACTTCATGCTAAAGAGCAAGAAGAATAATTGCTCAAAAATAATTATTAAATTAAAAATTATTAGTTACTAAAACAGAAATAATCCTTTGAAGATGAACAAGAAGAACTGTCTTGATTCCAGCTATCTGTGCCTATCAACAACATAAAATGTGCTGAATTTCTAGAGGAATGTTTGAATTTTATGTCAGAGATCCAGGGTTAGTCAATTCTCGAAGATGCATAGGTAGAGTCTGATTTTAATTGGTGATGAGCTTCTGTTGTCATATATAGAGAGAACCTTATTTTTTAGTTCATGAAATATTCCCTCTCGACTTTGTCTTTCCATTGCCAAAATTGACTTTGAGGAATAGAGATCAGAAAAAAAAATCAAAGAGTTGAATTTACCCAAATCTTATTTTATTTTTAAAGGGCAAAGAGACAATCTGACTGAATATTAAATATTTTAAGAGAAATATAAGTATAATTATATGTTAAGTACCTAAGTACCTAGTATGTGCCAGGCATCATCTTAGGTGCCTTAGTAACTTGATAAATTCTAGAATGAATTAGACTTGTATCTTCACCAAGTGATTGACCCTTGGGTGGGGTGAGTGGAGGGGTGCTGCCATGGTGGTTCCCTCAACTTTGCTGCTTCCTTTTGTCTGCAGAGCTGCTGCAGGCTTAAGGCCAGGTGACACCAGACTTCTTATCGGCTATGTTTCCAGGTTACTAAAGTGTTTTCCATACCCATGCTCTGCTTCCCCCGTCACCTTCCCTTCCTGCTCTGTGATCCTGATATTATCAGAGGACAGGCAGGATTAGACATAAAGCAATTGAGGCTTTTGAATGATGACACTCTTTCCCTTTCCCTCCACACCTCTTAAACATACTTCCCACTCAGAACCACCCAAATCTCACCAGTCACAGGACTTTACATTGCACTATATGTGGTCATCCCTTTGCCTATTGAAACTTTGGCAATATGCCTATTGACAAATTTGGGGTCACTAGTGATCCTGTGGCTCTAGGTAGGAGTGCTTATCACAGGGTGCAGGGAACATGCTGTTCTTCCTTCTCTGACTCCAGTGAATCAAATCCTGCCTGCATTTTCTTATTAGAATGGCTTCTTTGCTTGTCCCAACTCAAACTCTCTCCCTGTGGTAGAAGATGTGGTCACTGCCCCCTTTAGATCCCATTTGGCATGGACCATTCACATACACACCATAATTCCAATTCCAAGCACCAGGACCCTCTGTCTGAGGTCTTCCTTTGCAGGATCCTCTTGGCTGCCTGCATGCAGGGCAAGCAGGAGGCACCCAGGACTCAACACTTTCAGGAGCAGCCATTAACCAATGACAGCAGGAGTCAGTGGAGAAATGCCTTGGCATTTTTTGCTCCTCAGGCAGAACCATTCTGAGGTATGATCAGCACAGTCTCCCAGAGGTCTCCAGCAGGGCTGAGCTCTAGTTGCCCATAGCCATAACCTACTTGCTGATGCACCCTTTGTAAGCTCACTTTTTCTTTCCTGCCTCACTCCTCCACTTCATTATCTGTGGTTCCTGAGATCATCTTTTAATAAATGTCTTGCTTAGGAATCCCTGTTGCAGGCTCTGCCTCTGGGGAATGAAGCTCGAGTTACAGGTTTCGTGAACTCATTGTTCACTGACTTGTTACAAAGACCTTCATTAATATGCTGAATGTGCCATGCTTGGATCATACAGTGTCATGATTGCCAATGCTGAGGTACCAAGTCACTCTTCAGGGCCTATTTTTAAGTTTTTTTTTCTTCCAAGAAGCTCTCCTGCTCATGCCAGGGGATCCCTTTGCTTTTCCATCTGCCTTCTTATGGCTCATAGCATGTGTTACTAGAGTAGGAGTTCTTTGATCTATTCTGTGCTAAAGTTGGTCATTTGTGACTTGGCCTTCCCACCACCCCAACCCTTGGGCCTGTGAGCTCTTTGGTACTGGGGTCTGTGCTTCCACTTAGGATGAGGGACCACCTACCCAAAAGCCTTAGAGTCCAGTGGCCAGGAGTTCACTGTAAGAAAGAGTGGGGCTGAGACAAATCCAAATGGCAAGGCTTATCTAGGAATTTTTTTGTTGTTGTTTTGTTTTTTTGTGTGTGGTATTGGGGGTTGAATCCAGAGGCATTCTACCACTTAGCTACACCTCCAGTCCTTTAAACATTTTTTTTTTTTTTTTTTTTTTTGCTTTTGAAACAGGGTCCTACTAAGTTATCATGTGCTAGCCTCAAACATGCAATCTTCCTTCCTCATCTTCCCAAGTACTGGGATTATAGGCATGTGCCACTGCACCTGGCTTCGTCTATGTTTCAATTGCAAAGAAAGAAAAACGAGTGCCTGGCAAGCTTAGAACATAGTGGGCTGGATGCTGAATCAAATGAGGCCACACTTTATGTTTCTCAAGGGCAGAGGCGTTGTCTTACTACAGCCCAGTGGCCCCCAAGACCCAGCAGTCCTTATGTAGAGAAGGTGTTTTGTAAAAGCTTGTGATGATGGAGAGAGTGAAGGGACTATAGTGAGGGAGGAACCTGCATGGAAACAGAGCCTGTCCTTGGGCCCCGAGCTGGGCACCATTGCTCAGGAATTGCTCATCTATGGAGGAAAGGTACTCTTTGGAAAGGATACATTGCCACTATCACTCTGATCATCTCCTTTCCCCCAAGTTTACCCCAAGCAGTATAGCAGTATATAGAACCAAAAGCTCAAGTTTGGTTTTTTTTTTTTCCTTTTCACACTTCAGCAGATAGAAGTGGATCTAGATGTTGGTGCCTGAAAGATTCCGTAGGCCTTTTGTTAGGACCCTAGGGGAGCTCGTGAAGACTGTTTCTAGGGAACTATGGAAGAACATATCTCAGATTCGCTCTTCATTTTCCCAGAGGAAAAAGTTTAGGGAATCTGCCATGTAGACAAGTGTAATTTCTGTATTGGCAATTGTGATTATCTGAAAATGAGTTAAAAAAAAAACACAGCAAAGGTCCTTCTGATCCTCCCCCATTCCCTTCCTGGCAATAGCTCAGTGGAAGTGGCTTTCTAGCAGATTTCCTTCATCTCTTTCCTGTTCTTCCCCACTCCACTCCCTAGCACTTCAGACTTTAGTCAGGACAAGTGATTTTTCCTGAGATGGAGGTTTCCTAGGCTCCAATCACTGTCTTCTGCTTTCAGAGTTTACCACATGTGTGTTCTACTGGCACAATGATTTACTCAATATTTTTCTTTTCTTTTTTTTTTTTTGCGGTACTGGGGATTGAATTCAGGGGCATTCTACCTCCGAGCTATACCCCCAGCCCTATTTTTTATTCTTTATTTGAAACAGGGTCTCACTCAGTTGTGGAGTGCCTCACTAGGTAGCTGAGGCTGGCCATGAACCCGGATCCTCCGGTCTCAGCCTCCCAAATGCTGGGATTGCAAGTGTGTGCCACCACGCCTGGCTTAATATTTTTCTTAAATGGACTTAGTCTTTTGCTCCCCTTTCTCATTTGACAAGTGCTAAAGAGCTGCTAAATACTCACTAGCACTCGACTGAGACTTCCCCTGTGATGCAAATACAGGAGCTTAGAAAAGGGAGAGACTTTCTCCCTCTGATGATTCATGTTATTTAAAGTTCTTTCTTTGCTCCAAATTATCTTCACTCAAACTCAGTGATCTCAGACACCAAGAGGGGTTTTCAAACTCCCTCCTCCTTTGGAAAAAATGCCTATCCCAAAGGCAAACACTTTGCCTGCCTCAAAGTGGCTCAGAGCCAGGGGCGGACATTGTCATGATGGATGGAATGATGGATGAGTTGGATGCTTGGTCCTCTGAGATCACAGTGGGTGGCGATCACAACTGAATCCAGAATGCACTGCCTTTCATATCTTTCTTGGTGATCCAGCCTTTGTTTCTGGGGTTTGGAGGAAACCCTGACTTTCATAGAAGGCCATAGGTCAACTTCCTGCTGCTTGTGCTTGTAAAGGGGAGCATTTCCTCCCCAGAACAAGGAGTACCAGCCAAGAGGCACTGTTGACTCCAAGGAAGCAGCTTCCCTGAGCCATGCTCCAGTCATTTCCAACTCCACAGATGGACTCAGCAGTTTCCCAGGGATCAGTGGCCCTGAGATCTGTGATCAGAGAGGGACTGCCCACTTGTTGACTACCTAAAGGATGGCCTCTCTTCCCCTGCTTGGAGCTCCATGGTGCCATCTTGTCTACAATACATAAGCATGTCTCTACAGTAACACTGGGACATCTTCTACATGAAAGGACAACACGTCAGATTTCACAGTGTACAGGGAGGGTTTGTCAAAAAGGACTGTCCATTAGATCTAAACCATTACTAAAAGCATCCTGGATAATAAATCATCATTTCATATTAAATAAAGTCGTAGCCCCTTTCTCAGTATGGCTGTTCCTTTTATAATCATGATAAATCGAAAAATCCCGACAGGTGAATTTTAATAGGCATACAAATGCACTCAGATTAATTAGATTACATTTCTAAAAAAACTTTTCTCTTTTGCTCCATAAATCTAAATGGGGGCCTCTAAAAGATAATAGCCATCCACACACTAAAATGCATTATGACATAATAAAAGATTATTGATGCACATATGCAGTTAGACATTATGTTGGATGCAGCAGAATGGCATACAAATGCAGCAGGACCCGTTCCAACTGTGGTTAATAGGACTCCCTGGCCAAAGTGTGTGTGGGGTGAGTGGACTGAAGAAGTCAGTGCACATGTCTGCCTCTGAGCAGATCTTTTAAGTTGAAAATCTCTCTTACTCAGCCCTTTTGAAAGCGGAGGCGTAAGATTAGAGGTCCACTGTGCCTGCCCTGGTTGCACCTTCTGGTCAAGAAATAAAGGATACCATTTGACAGCCAAAAAGGAAACTGTGGTGGGAGAACTGTAGTTCCAGGTCAGCCTTGAGATTGAGGCAGCTTTTAAATTCCACTTTCCTTTTCTAATACCTGACATTGAGTTCCTTATAATTTCTAAGGTGAGAAAAGAAATGGTTGGCCGTGAAGAAAGTATACAATGCATAGTCTTTTTGAAAAGTTTAACATTTAGAAATAGCTGAAAGACAGACAAAGATGGTGAAGGAGAAGAGTAATTAAGAACTCAATTTATCATGATCACAATCTTTTATAGTCAACAGTATATGAACACTGTACTGAGTCGACACAATCTCATCTCAGTTGATCCTTAATCACCTTTGAGACAGGCATTGCTGCCCACTTGGAAATGAAGTAGGAAAATGAAACTTAAGGAAGGGGGAGCCATTTGCTGAATATAGCAAATAAAATATGGACACCCAATTAAATTGGTATTTTTTTTTTTTTTTTTTTGGTGGTGGTACTAGGGATTGAACCCAGGGACATTCTATCTCTGAGCTACACCCCCAGCCTCATTTTTTATTCTTTATTTTTGAAACAGGGACTCACTAAGTTGTGAAGGGCCTCACTAAGTAGCTGAGGCTGGCTGCAAACTTGCAATCCTCCTGTCTCAGCCTCCTAAGTACTGGGATTACAAGCGTGCACCACCACGCCTGGCTAAATTGGAATTTTAGATAGACAATGGATCATTTCTTACTATAAATCCTATTTGTAAAAAAAAAAAAAAAAAGAATGTTTATCTGAAATTTACATTGAGCTGGATGTTCTGTATTTTACCTGGTAACTGTTTTTAGCCCAAGGTTAAAAACACATAAATATTCACTGGCAGTGCCAGGACTTAAATCTTCTCTGATGTGGTTATTTTGGTGGTTTTGCCTTAACTTTCCTGCCCAACTAAACTAAACTTCAGGATGACAGTTTCCTGTCAAACTGGGGCTGTGGTATACAAAATACCATTTTTGTCATTCCTATTGTCTAAGCACATGGAGAATGAAGGAATGAAGTCTCAGACCTCAAGGTAGTGTACAACCACCAACCCAACACTATACTTTCTTTGGAAGTTTGGTGGAGGAGAAGTGCCACCACCATCCTGCTGCTGATCAAGGCACAACAGACAGCCATGTTCCTTGTGATGTCACCATGGGCTGCCCTGCTTCTGTCCACTCTTTTTTCACTTTCTGCTCATCAGCCTGCATCTCCTACCTTAGTGCATAAAATTATTGTTCCTCTGCTATCTTTCCTTTCCAACCATGCCAAACATCAGCAAATAAACTGTGTGTCAGTTTGGAGCTCAAACAATATTTGTTTCTCCTTGTCCTAGCTGTCCCACCTCTTTGAGTTTTGATAGCATCTTGAAAAGGAGAAAATTCGTACTCAAAGCATCATTAGCGTTTCTTTAGCATTCTCTCTGATCTGTGGCTCCTCACAGTTAAGGAATTACACCCTACTGTTCACATTTTCAACCATTAAGCAGTTTCTCTCTGAAAGCCTGGCCCCAGCAAATGACTGTGTATATTTAAAGACCTTAATTAAGGGGCTATCAGTCAGAATTTCTAGCTTTGAAGCTTATGACTCAAACTCTTTAGCTCACAACATGTTTTAAAATGTGACATTTGGATGCATGGTCTTCAAAGAGGACCATGGTCTTGAGAAAGTGGGGCAGGGGGCTTCATATTAAGGTGGTAAATAGAATCAAATAGAAACTGCAACCCGCATTTGATTGAAGCAGAAGGAAAAGATAGGAGGGAGATTTCAGTCAGTGTGGTTGGGTCTGCTCTTGGGAGAAAAGAGGTAGTTTTAAGGAGGTGAGGTATACCCCCTTACACTCTAAAAATAACTTTCTTCTGTTTGCATTAATTCAACTTCCATTTATGTTCATTTAATTTGAAAAATTGCAGAAATGGGGAAAATCAGAGTATAACTCCATTTATTTAGCAAAGACTTATTGAGGAAAATAGATTGTTATTAAATTCCATTAAGCATTAGGTTGTGTAATTTGTACAATTCTGAGGTAATGCAACACAGTTCACAATGTAAATTTAATTTTCATTAACCTAATCATCTTACGGCAAAGTGAACCTACTTTTAAATGTGGCGGTTACCTAGGGAAGTTTTTATTGGAACTACTACTAGTGATTAATTTCTGTTTTAAGCCAGAAGTTCTGATAGTTTATTTCACTTTGAGGTAGAAGCTGTTTACCTCTGGAGTTTACCTTCAATTTGGACTCATCTGGAGGCCCTGTTACTCCTTCCTCGAGGAGGCTATTACTCGAGGCTCCTGTTACTCCTTCCTTTCCTGAACTCCACACTTTGTAAGGGGGGTGCAACTTGCAGAGTGGTGACAGGTTCCTTTCTTTTTCCATCTTCCAGAGCATTGGTGATAAATAATAAAGCATTCTTATTTTATTATTGCATAGTGCACAATTTGCTATCGGTCACCTCATTTTTTTTTTTTTTTTTTTTTTTTTTTTGCGGTACTGGGGATTGAACCCAGGGGCATTCTACTCTGAGCTACACCCCCAGCCCTATTTTTTATTCTTTATTTTGAAACCGAGTCTCACTAAGTTGCAGAGTGCCTCACTAGGTAGCTGAGGCTGGCCTCGAACTCGGATCCTCCGGTCTCAGCCTCCCGAATGCTGGGATTACAAGCGTGCGCCACCACGCCCGGCTCGGTCACCTCATTTTAAGGCAGTCTTAACATAGAAGTATTTCTAATTGATTCTATTTAATTCCACAGACACTGTGCCAGAATGGGATGGAAGGAGTGAATTCATGATAAACACAGCTGTATGGATTAATCTCTTAGGTGTTATGTGGAGCAAATGAAGACAGATATGAAAGTATGTTTTGCCTCCATCTATTTATTTGAAGTTCAACAATAGGTAACATTAAGCCATGGTGGCAGGAGGAGCAGTGGTTTCCTCAGGTGGACATGAGCATGTGGACTGGAAGAGGCACAAGGGAGCTTTCTAGGGTGATGTCTTGATGGCAGTTGTGATATGAGTATTACTCATGGGTGAACATTTATTAAAATTCATGAAAGTGTATACTTAAATTGTTCTATCTTAGTGCATATAAAGTTAACCTCAATAAACTATTGCATGAGTTAAGTTATTAAAAATATGAGTAAGAGTTTGTTCTTAAGAAATTGAAATCTCATTAGAAAATCACACACACACACACACACACACACACACACACACACAAACTATCAGCTTCCTGAGCTCAGGAGGGGATTAGCTGATCAATGCTGCTCTGATAGACAGGAAGACAAGAAGAGCTACTGTTAAATGTGAGATGGAGAGTGCAGGAAAGGATGATTTAGATAGAGCAACAGGCTGAGTCTGTTCTGTGATTACACATTTATCCCACATTACTGTGTCCCAAGCTCTGAGGATAGAGAATTTAATGGAGAAGGAATGGCCCTTTAGAAGGAGCTCATCATCCGGTGAGCATCATACTAATGAACAAAGGAATGGAGGAATGAAAGTGCTCAGTGGTTCAAAGCAGAGAGTGAAGTGAAGGGATGGAGGGAAGAGTCTGTGACTGGGAGGAGGTGGGGAGGTCAACTCCTAAAGGGGTTTGTGTGCTGGACCAAGAGGTCAGGACTCCATCCTAAAGTCAAGGGAGGAGGGTAATTTTAGCACTGGGGAGAGGATGGAGGAATGACATGCTCAGAACCATGTTTTAGAAAAATTGTTTCCAAATTCCCAACCTACGCTTTATCCTTGCCGCCTGTGTCCTTGCTCCCTGACAGCAGGGGCTGGGGGGCATTGAAGGGCAGTCAAGGGACCAGCCAGGAGGCTTTAACAAGATGATAAATTGGTTGTCAGGGATGGGCCCAGCCTATGGTATTCTTTGTTGGATGTGTGATGAGATGAGTTGATAAACAAAATGCTGTAGAGCCATATAGTAGAATATTATTTAATAACTACAACAACAAAAAAAGGAGTGATATTTTGATACATGCTACAACAGGGTTGAATTTCAAAAACACTATACAAAGTAAAAGAAGCCAGTTACAAATGACCATGTGCTGTATAATCCTGTTTATATGAAATATCCGGAATAGAGACAGACTGTACTTTAATGGTTGTCTATCCTGGGGTGGGGAAGAAAAGTGAGGAGTAATTGGTAACGGGTACAAAATTTCTTATTGGGATGATGTAAATGTTGTAAAGTTTAATTGTGGTGATGGTTGCCCAACTCTGTATTTTACACTTTAAATAAGTGAATGATAAAGAATCAAAATTGGCATATATGCATAAGCATGTATCACTATAGTATTCTGACTTTAATTCCTTTGGAAAGATACCTAGGGGTGGTACAGCTGGGTCATGTAGTGATTTGTTCTTAGTTCATACCGATCTCCACAGTGGTTATACTAACTTACAATCCTACCAACAGTGTGTAAGTGTTCCTTCTAACACTTAAGAATTATATTTAATAAAGAAAATCCAGATATTCAGCTTATCTTGGAGGGAGAGAGGGTATTAATTCATTTTTTATTGTACAACAGAATACCTGAGACTGAGTCATTTATCAAGAAGAGAGATTTGTTTCACAGTTCTGGAGGCTGGGAAATCCAATAGTATGGCCCTGGTATCTGGTATGGCCTTTGTACTGCATGGCCGTGGCAGGAGATGGAAGGGCAAAAGAGGATGGGAGCAAGAGAGGGCTAACCTTGTTTTTATAACAAACCCACTCTTTTGATAGATAAGACACTTCTGTGATAATGATATTAATCTGTGCAGAGCCTTCATGACCTAATACCTGTTATTGGATCCCACCTTCCCACACTGCTGCATTGAGGATTAAATTTACAACAAATGAAATTTGTGGAACACATTCAAACCATGGGTGGGGAGAAAGGAAGAAGAGTAAGAGAAACTGTGGGCTCTGTTTTGTTAGGTTCACATATAATTGAGGTCATTAAATATCTGTATTCCTGTGTCTGGCTTATTTCGCTTAGTGTATGTCCTTTAGGTTCATCCATGGTGTCACAAATGACAGGTTTTACTTCTTTCATTTTTAAGGTTAAATTGAATTCCACTATCTATACAAACCATCTTTTCATTGTCCATTCATCCATTGATGGACGCTTAGGTTAATTCCATATCTTGGCTATTGTAAATAATGCTGCAGTGATCATCAAAAACACAAGCAACAACAAATGCTGGTGAAGGTGTGGAGAAGTAGGAACCATAATACATTGTTGGTGGGATTGCAGATTAGTGCAACTACTTTGGAAAACAGTATGGAGGATCTTCGGATGAATGGGAATGAACCTACTATATGATCCAGCAATACCACTTCTGGGTATCTACCCAAAGAATGGAAACCAAACTATCAGACCAATACATTTAGCAAACTGTGGAACCAGTCAAGATGTCCATCCACAGATGAATGGATTACAAAACTATGGGATATGTACCCAATGGAATTTTACTCAGCAATAAGGAAAAATAAAATCGTGTTATTTGCAGGGAAATGGATGGAACTGGAAAACATTATGTTAAGTGAGATTAGTCAGTCACAAAAAGTAAAAAATCATATGCTCTCCCTAATATGTGGAAACTAGGAAGAAAGTGGGACATAGGAGGGACTGTAGACAAAGAAGAAAAAACATTTGATGAGCAAAGAATGTGACTTAACTGAAGGTTACGGGGGGGGGCACCCTAATGCATATGATGTACTTTCACAAACATATCAATCACTAAACTGAACTTGAGAAGGAGGGAGGGAATTGGGGAAGGGCTAAATGAGAAATGTGTGCATGTATGCCTCTACCAGCTTGTACCCAACAAAGATGTATGATTACAATGCACCAATAAAAAAAATACTGCAATGAATATGGGAATGTGGATACATTTTGGACACACTGATTTAGATTCTTTTGGCTATTTTAATTTTTAAAGAAACTCCATAGTATTTTTCATAATGGCCATACCAATTTATATTCCCTTCAACATTGTACAAAGGTTTTTACTCCACATCCTCTACAATAATTGTTATTTCTTGTATTTTTATTTATTTATTTTTCTTTCTATTGGTGCATTTTAATTGTACATGATGGTAAGATTCACAGTAATAATTCCATGGATTCACTTAACATTATTTGGTCTGTTTCTTTCCCCATACCTTCCCTTCTTCATCCCCTGTCCCCTTCCACTATTCTACTAAACTCTGTCCTAATTTTCATGACGTCTTTCCCCCCTACCCTTTTTTTCCTCTCTTGTTTCCACATATGAAGGACAGAGAGAGAGAGAGAGAGAGAGAGAGAGAGAGAGAGAGAGAGAGAGAGAGAGAGAGAGAGAACCCTTGATTTTCTGAGTCTGACTTATCTCAACCTAATGTTCTCCAGTTCCATCCATTGTCTTGCAAAAGACATACTTTTCATTTTTATAAATGGCTGAGTAAAGTTCCACTGTGTATGCATAATACATTTTCTTTATCCATTCATTTGTTGATGGATGTCTATTTTAGTTCCATAACTTGACTATTGTAAATTGTGCTGCTATGAACATGGGTAGGCATGTATCATTATAATATTCTGACTTTCATTCTTTTGGAAAGATCCTGAGGAATGGTAGAGCTAGGTCATACGGTAGTTGCATGTGTGTGTATGTGTGTGTTGCTGAGGATTGAACCCAGGGACATTCTACCTCTGAGCTACATTCCCAGCTATATCTTGTTTTTAATTTTGAAACAAGGTCTCAACTAAGTTGTGGAGGGTCTTGCTAAGTTGTTGAGGCTGGGATTACAAATGTGTGCCGCCATGCCTGGCATAATTGTATTCTTTTGAGGAGCCTTCATATTGATCATCATAGTGGTTGTACTAATTTACAAACCTACCAAGAGTGTATACGTGTTCCTTTTTCTTCACATCCTCACTGGCATTTATTATTATTTATATTCTTGATGATTGTCATTCTAACTGGAGAGAGATGACATGTCAGTGTAGTTTTTGTTTGAATTTCTTTCTGTCTTTATGCTCTTGCTTTTTAATTTGATGCCATTCCATTTATTAATCCTTTATTTTATTTCCTGAGCTTTGGAGATTTTATTAAGGAATTTGCTGCCTGTGCCTATATGTGGGAGAGTTGAGTCCTATGTTTTCTTCTAGTAGTTGCAAAGTTTCTGGTCTAAGTTCTAGGTCTTTGATCCACTTTGAGTGATGATAGTGCAGGATGAAAGATAGGGGATCTAATTTTATTCATCTACATACGGATATTTAGTTTTCTAGGCACCGTATAATGAAAGTCTGTCTTTTCTACACCATATGTTTTTGGCACCTTTGTCAAAATATTAGTCTGTATCTGTGTGGATTTGTCTCTGCATCTTTTATTCTATTCTATTTGTCTATTTTTATGCCCAATACCATGCTGTTTTTGTTACTATAGTTCTGTAGTATAATTTAAAATCAGGTACTGTCATGCCTCCAGCATCTCCTTAGTTGTTCAGAATTGTTTTGGCTATTTTAGACCTTTTGTTCTTTCATAAGAATTTTAGGATTTTTTCCCAGTTCTGCAAAGAATGTCATTGGTATTTTAATAGGAAATGTGTTGAATTTGTATATTGCTTTTGGCAATATGGTCATTTTGACAATATTTATTCTGGCTATCCAAGAAGATAGGAGATATCCCATCTTTTAAAATTTTCATCAGTTTATTTCTTCAGTGCTCCATTATTTTCACAGTAGAGGCTTTTTACTTACTTGGTTATATTTATTTCTGGGTATTTTGTGGTTTTTTGAGGCTGTCATGAATTGAATTGTTTTACTAATTTCTTTTTTAGCAAACTCATTATTGGTGTATAGAAAAAGTATTTTATTTTATGTATTAATTCTGTATTTTGATATTTTTCTGGAAGAGATCTTTGGGTTTTGTTGTTATTTTTTTTCTGGTTTTCCAATTATAGGATCATATCATCTACAAAAAAAGATAATTTGACTCCTTCTTTTCTTGTATGTGTCCTTTTAATTTTCTTCTTTTACCTAATTGCTCTAGCTAAGATTAATATATTGAATAGGAATGGCAATAGTGTACATATTTGTCTTGTTCCTGCTTTTGGAGGAAATACTTTCAGTTTTCACTCATTTGATATAATGTTAGCTTTGGATTTGTCATATATTTCTTTATAATGTCAAGGTAAGTTCCTGCTATCCTTAATTTCTTCAGTGTTTTTAACATTAACGGATGCTGGATTTTTTTGAATGATTTTTTCTGCATCTGTTGAAATGATCATGTGATTTTTGTTCTTTGTTCTGTTTATGTGATGATTATATTTATTGATTTGCATATGTTGAACCAAATTGCATTCCTGGAATGCAACCAACTTGGTCATAATGTGCAATATTCTTGATATGATCTTGAATGTTAATTGCTACTATTTTATTAAAGACTTTTGCATCTATGTTCATAGAGGTTATTGGTTCATAGTCTTCTTTCTTTGATGTGTCTGTCCTTATTCAGCTTTGGTATCAAGGTGATATTGGCTTCATAGAATGAATTTGGGATTGTTTCCGCGATTGCTATTTCCTGGAATAATTTGAGGAGCATTGGCAATAATTATTCTTTAAAGCTCTGATAGAATTCAGCTAGGAATTCTTCTGGTCCTGGTCTTTTATTTGTTGGAAACATTTAAAATACAAATTATTATTACTTTATTATTGCTTCTATCTCATTTCTTGTTATTTGTCTGTTGGATATTTTTTATTGATCGCTGCTCAATTTTGGTAGGTTCTGTCTAGAAATTTAGCCATTTTTCTATATTTTCCAATGTATTAGAGTATAAGTTTTCAAAATAATCCCTAATGATCCAAATTTCTGTAACATCTGTGATGATATCTTGTATGTTAAGCATTTTAATTATAATGTGTCATGGAGAGGTTCTTTTTAGATCTTGTCTATTTGGCATTCTGAATACCACCTGTTTTTTGTTTTTCCCCTGGAAAGGTTATCCATGCCTTTAGTCTGTATCTCAGATCCCTCTTTGATTCCAATGACTCTTAAATTTAGTCCCTTAACGTAGTCCCATAGTTCTCGAATATTCATATTATGGTTACTTCTTTTCTTTTCTTTAATACTGTCTGAATGTTCAAGTCTGGCCACTTTGTTTTTTGTTTTTGTTTTTTTTTTTCGGTACTAGGGATTGAACTCAGGGGCATTTTACCTCCGAGCTACACCCCCAGCCCTATTTTTTATTCTTTATTTCGAAACCGGGTCTCACTAAGTTGCGGAATGCCTCACTAGGTAGCTGAGGCTGGCCGCGAACCCGGATCCTCCGGTCTCAGCCTCCCGAATGCTGGGATTACAAGCGTGCGCCAC
>PVLC010001761.1:16471-90020 GCA_004027655.1 Graphiurus murinus | reverse complement strand
GCCACTTTGTTTTACAGCTCTGAGATTCTGTCTTCTACATGATCTACTTTATTGAAAAAAACTTACAACTAAATTTTCTATTTGATTTACTATGACTTTTAATTTCAAGATTTGTTTGATTCTTTTTCAATGTTTATCTCTTTATTAAATTCTTCATTCATAACCTGTATTGACTTTCTTAATTCATTCAGTTATTTTTCTGTGCTCTTTTGGAATTGATTTTTTTATAATTATTCTTTTGAATTCTTTATCCAATATCTCATTTACTTCAAAATCTTTGGAATCAGTTGCTGATGAATTATGAACCTTAGGAAGAGTCATGTTACCTTGTTTTATTAATATATATATATATATATATATACTTATTTTGCTTCTGTATGGAGATTTGTGCATCTGTTGGGATGGATTTCTCTTCTGCTTTTATGTAAGTGCCTTTTTAGGGCACAGTCTATTCTTGACAAAGTGTTCTGAAATATCAGGGTCTTGTAAGTTGTTGAATATATTTTCTTTTCTTTTTCTTTTTTCTTTGTGTGTGTGATACTGGGGATTGAATCCAAGAGGGTTCTACCTATAAACAAAACCCCCAAACAGACTGACTAACTGACTGTCTCTCTCATTCATTCATTAATTTTACTAGGGATTGAATTCAGGGGTATTCCACCTTCAAACTACAGTCCCAGCACTTTTTATCTAGAAACAGGATTTTGCTGAGTTCCTGAGACTGACCTCAAACCTGCAATCCTCCTGTCTTAGCCCCCGAAGTACTGATATTATAGACATGCACAACCAGAACCAGCTGTTGAATATATTTTCAAGTGGTCTTTGTAGTACACTTTCTCTGCTAGTTCTTTGGTGATGATTAGTGGAGCAAGGTGCACTGTCTCTTAGCTAGTTAGGGATGTGGATTAGCAGCAGAATATCTACCCCATGGAAACTTGGCGTCACACTAGATTTCCAGCACCTCACAAAAAAGGGAGAGATAAACAACAGCAACAACAGCAGTGAACAATATACAGCATTAAAATAAATACCAGGTACCTACTATGACATCTGTAACACGAATAACCCCAAGAACAGGAATGGTTAGGTCAGCAACTAACAATAACAAGAAGATATAGAGCTAGATATAGATATAGCTAGATATAGTGTTAAACACCAAGTTCCAACTACTACACTCACAGTAATAAAAACTACAACAACATGAATGGTGGTGGCAGAGATTATATAAATTAAATTGTTCTGAAGGATGATGAAAACATGGCTTATTAAGAGAAAAGAAAATGGGGTAAAAAGAAAAAAGTATAGGATATTTAAAAGTAAAAAATAGAAAATAGAAGAGAGGTAGCAAGTGGAGAGAAAAATACATTTTAAAATGAAAAATAGAGTGAAAGAAAGAGAGAACAAGAGAATTTGGCTATTAGAAAGAGAAATAAGAAGAGAAAAAGTAACGAGAGAAACAAAACACCAAAAAACAAATCCCTCAAAAGCTTACCCACAAAAAAGCAAATTAACAAAAGAATAACAAGAGAAAAATAACAAAAAGGAAAAAACAAATTATATATATATTATATTATATATGTTCCATATATTATATATATGTTACAAAATTGTTACTCCACACAGAAATTCTGTCAGTGCAATTGCTCTGCAGGTGAGAAGATAGATTTTGGGTACTTCCTACTTTACCATCTTTTCAGAATCCTTCTGTATGATCCTTTTTATATGCTACTGAATTTTCCATGCTCATATTTTGCTTAAGATTTTGCATCTTAATTCACAAAAGACATCAATCTATAATTTTCATGTAATGTCTTTGGTTTTGGTATCAGTAATACTATTATCCTAGAATAAATTAAGAAATGTTTCTAAATTATGTTGTTGGGAGAGTTTGGAAAAGATTGATACTAATTATTTAACTATTTGCTTGAATTCACTAGTAAATCTGAAGGGTCCGAGGATTTTCTTTGTGGGAAAGCTTTTTTATTACTACTTGAATACCTTTGGTTTTTAGAGGTTTAGTTAAGTTGTCTATTTCCTCTCAGGTCAGTTTTGGTAGTTTGTGTATTTCTAAAATGTGTCCTTTTCAGCCAGGTTATTTAATTTGTTAATATATAACTGTTCTAGAAATGTCTTAATTTCTCCTTCATTTTAAAGGATAATTTTGATGGATATAGAATTTTGGCAGTAGGTTTTTTTCCTTCTAGCACTTTGAATATATCTTGCTGCCTTCTGGCCTCCATGGTTTCTGATTCAAGCTCAGCTATTAATGTTATTGAGAAGCCTTTGTACATCATGAGTCACTTTTCTCTTGCCACTTCGAAGGTTTTCTCTTTCCCTTTTGACACTTTCATTATGATGTACTTAATAGCTAATCTTTTTGAGTCAACTCTATTTAGTTTGTCAAACTTCTTAGATATGTATATTAATATTTTCACTAAATTTAGAATGATTTTGTCCATTTTTTTCCCCAAATATTCTCTCTACCCTTTTCTCTCTCTCCTCTTTCTCTGAGACTATTATGCTGAAGTTGGTACTCCTTTTGGTACTCTGTAGATTTCTGAGGCTATGTTTGTTTTTCATTACTTTCCTTTCTGTTCTTTAGACTTAATTACAATCAAAGGCTGATTTTTCTTCCGTTTTATAAAATCTTCTGTTTTAAATTTCAATTACTGTACTTTTTGCATAGTTATTTCATTGTATCTTTATTATCATATAGACATATTTTACCTTATGTCTTAGCAAATTAAAAATAATAAAGGAAGAAATAGATTGCTGTTAAGTAGTAAATCCTGCCTAATGGGCTTTAAAATTGATTTTATGTTTTTAATTGACATGTAATATTTGTACATATTTATGAAGTGTTTTGGTTCTTGTATACATTGGATAATTATCAACTCAGGGTAATCAGGATAATTCATTGCTAAACTTTTATCTATTCTTTATGGTGAGTATGTTCCAAATCTGTGTGTATGTATGTATGTATGTATTTAGTGATATGGGAATTGACTCCAGGGGTATTATACCTCTTAGCTACACCCTTAGCCCTATTTTATTTTTTATTTTGAAACAGGGTCCTGCTAAGTTGCTGAGACTGGCCTTGATCCTGTGATCCTCCTGTCTCAGCCTCCCAAGTGCTGGAATTACAGGCCTATGCCACCACACCTGACTTTTTAAAACCTAAATTTGTAAAGCTTATATTCTCTGTTATGTTGGGCTACTGAAGTCTCTACCCAGTTAGCTTTGTAATTTGATAATGGTCCTTAAACATTTGGAGCCAATAACCCTCCCAGTCTGTGCCAAGGAGCTGTATGTTTGTCCGCGTGTGACTTCAATACTCCATCAGGCAAATGACAACTCTGTGTGTTTTTACTTCTTGTCTGTGAAAAACCTCACGGTTGGCTTTCTAAACCAATCCAAGAGAGTAGGCCTCTTTCAAGTCCTTCTGGAGCATGTGCACATCTCTGGAATGTGTGTGGCCTTTTAATTTTACAGGAATATATCAGAGGTTTTCAAAGCTCCTATAAACACATGACATCCCCTTGCTCTTTTCAACTTTATAGGTACCCTGTTATTTGTCCTAATTCTTATCCATCGTGAGTTGTGCAGGGTAGAGGTAGGGGTTTGATTTCATTTTTCTACAAATGAATAACCATTTTTCCCTACACCATTTGTTGAAAAAGCTGTCTTTTCTCTAATGTATGTGTCAGGCACCTTTGTCAAAAATCAACTGGCTATAAGTGTGTGAATTTGTTTTTGTATCTTCTATTCCATTCTATTGGTCTGTGTATCTATTTTTGTGCCAATATAATGCTGTTTTTACTACCATCGTTCTGTAGCATAATTTGAAGTCAGGAATTGTGATGCCTCTTGAATGGTTCTTATTGCTGAATATTGCTTTGATTATTCTGGGTCTTTTGTTTCTTCATATGAAATTTATGACTGATTTTTCTAGGTCTGTGAAGAATGACATTGGTATTTTGATAGAGATTGCATTGACTCTGTAGATTATATATGGTAGAATAGCCATTTATATCATATTTATTCTGGCTATCCAAGATCAAGGGAGATCTTTCCATCATCTAAGATCTTCTATAATTTCTTTCTTTAGTATTGTAGAGGTCTTTTGCCTCCTTGGTTAGGTTTATTCGTAGGTATTTTATTGTTTTGAGGTTATTGAGAATGGAATTTTTTTGGATTTCTTTCTCAGTGAATTCATGACTGGAATATAGAAAAGCTTTTAGATTTTTTAGATTGATTTTGTATCCTTCTACTTTGTGGAATATGTTAATGAGCTCTAGAAGTCTTTTGGCTGAGGTTTTGGACCTTCTAAAAATATAGGATCATGTAATCTTCAAGTGGAGATAATTTAGTTCTTCTTTTCCTATTTAAATTCTTTTGATATCTTTCTCTTGCCTTACTGCTCTGGGAAAGGTCTCAAGTCCTATATTGAAAAGGAGTGATAATAGTGGGCATTCTTGTTTCTGATTTTCAAGGGAATTCCCACAGTTTTTCCCCATTCAATATGATGTTGGCTTTGAGCTTATTGTATATTGCCTTAATAATAATTTTATTTCTTATTTTCTGTAGTGTTTTTAAACATAAAGGGGTATTGTATTTTGTCAAGTGCTTTTGCACCATATATTGAGATGATCACATGTTTTTTGGCCTTAGTTCTATTTATATGGCGAATAACATATTTTGTTTTGTGTATGTTGAACTGGCTTTGCATTCCTGCAATGAAACTAAATTGGTCATGGTGTATAATTTTCTTGATGTGGTTATAAATGTGTATCACTAGTATTTGTTTAGAATTTTTGCATGTATGTTCATCAATGATATTGGTTTATAATTTTCTTGAGGGATCCTTATTCAGTTTTGGTATTAAGATGATACTGACCTCATAGAAGGAATTTGAGAGGATTCCCTCTTTTTAATTTCATGGAATAATTTGTGAAGTATTGGATTTAGTTCTTCTGTAAAGGTTTTGTAGAATTCAACTGGGAATCTGACTGGATTTGTGATTTTCTTTTGTGGAAGGCTTTTTATTGCTGTTTCTATTTATTTGCTTACTATTGGTTGGTTTAGGTTTTCTATATTTTCTTGATTAAATTTAGGTAAGTTGTCTAGAAATCTTTTGATTTCATCTATGATTTCTAATTTATTAGAATATAAATTTTCAAAATAGTTTCTGATGATCCTCTGGATTTCTGCACTGTCCGTGATGATATCTCTCTTTTTATTTCTGATTTTAATAATTTGGGTTGATTCTTTCTTTCTTTTCGATAGGTTGGCTAAGGGTTTATCAATCTTGTTAATCTTTTCAAAGAACCAGTTTTTTGTTTTGTTGATATTTTGTACTGTTTTTTTTTTCTCTATTTCATTGATTTCTACTCTGATTTTAGTTATCTCCTGCCTTCTACTGGCTTTAGACTGTGTCCTTTTTTTTCTAGATCTTTCAGGGGTCTCATTGGGTTATTTGGTGACTTTCTGTTTTTCTTATGTGGGTACTCAGTGCTATAAACCTGCCTTTAAAATATCCCATAGATTTTATATGTTGTTCGTCTACCCTTAATTCTAGATTTTTAAATTTCTCCTCCTATTTCTTCTCTGATCCAGTCCTCATTAAAAATGTATCATTCAGTATTCATGTATTTATGTAATTTCTTTGGTCTTCCTGTTGTTGATTTCTACTTCTTCCATTCCATTATGATCTGAAAAGCTGCAGGGAATTATAGTAGATTTTTAAAATTTGAGGTACTTGCTTTGTGGCTCAGGATATGATCTATTCTGGAGAATGTTCCATGAGCAGCTGAGAAGAATGGGTATTCAGCTGAGCTGTTGTTTCTTAGAATATTCTGTATATGTCTATTAGGTCTGTTTGCTTTGTGGTGTTCGTTAGCTCTGAAGAATCTTTACTCATCTTTTGCCTAGAAGATCAATCTAATGTTGCGAAAAGTTTGAAGTCTCCCAATATTATTGCATTCTGGTCTATAAAAGTAGAACCTCCACATTTGGGGCACAAATGTTCACTATCATTACACCTTCCTGTTGGATTGTTTCTTTTATTAGTTAGAAGTGACCATTTTGTCTCTTTTTATAAGTTTTAACTTAATGTCTGCTTTGTATGTATGCTGTTGCTCATATCTCTACTTGTTTTTGGTCTCCATTTGCATGGTATATCTTTTTTCATCCTTTTACCTTTAGCCTATGGATATCTTTGCCTGTAAGGTAAGTTTTTTTTCCAAGCAACATATAGTTTGATTGTGTTCTTTAATCCACATTGAAAGTCTATGCTTTTTCATTGAGGAGTTTAGACCTTTGACATTCAGTGTTATTATTGAGAGGTGATTTTGTTTCCTATTATTTTGAGTTATATTTTCTGTTTGGCATAGTGTTATTTCTCCTTTGATTAGTTGCTCATCTGATGGAATTTGCCCCTTCTCTGGTTCTAGTATTTACTCCTTTTTTTCTTTCTTTAAGTATTTTCTCTAGTGCTGGCTTCGTATTCACAAATTCTTTTTTTCACTTGTCTTGTAAGGTTTTTATTTCTTCATCAATTTTGAATGATATCTTTGCTGCATATAGCAGTCTTGGTTGGAAGTTGTTTTCTTTCAGGGCCTGGAACACATTACACCAGCCCCTCATGGTTTTCATGACATGAGTTGAGAAGTCGGTAGTGATTCTTATTATTTTTCCCCTGAATGTCACCATTTTTTTGTTCTCAATGGATTTAAGATTCTTTCCTTGGCCTCTATGTTAGTCATTTTGGTTATTATGTGGTGTGGAGTTCTTTGATCTTGTCTTGTTGGTGTTTGAATGTCTCCTGTACATGGATGTCCAAACATTTTTCTATGTTTTGGAAATTCTATATCATTATTTTTTTGAAGAGTTTTCTAATAGTCTTGGTTTCTGCTTCTAGATATTCTTCAACACCTAATATCCATATGTTAGGTAATTTCATATTATTCCATATTTCTTGGATATTCTAGTAGTGTTGTTGTATTGTCTTTTCTACATTGTTGACTGTGTGGTCAGTTTTGAATAAGATGTCTTCCAAGAGACTCAATTTTCTATTTGGTCTAGCCTGCCAGAGAGGGTTTCTATTGAGGTTGTTAATTCATTTATTGACTCCTTCACTTCACTCAGAGCCTCTTTTTGATTCTTACTTAGACCTTCAATTTCTCTATTTACATGTTCTCTAATTTCCCCTAAACCTTCTCTGATTTCATTTTTGAAGTCTTTGATCATATTGAAAATAAAAATTCTGAATTTTGTTGGCATTTTCTGCAGCTCATATTGGTGGCCTCTCGTTGAGTTGTGGGAGTTTATTGTTTTCTCACTGGCCTTCACTTTCATGTTCTTAGAGTTCTCATGTTTGTATTTCTGTTGTTGTGGCATCCTCTTCTTTGTTTGAGAGTCTTGTATCTTTTTGTTATCCCTTTAAATTAAGACCTATGCTGGGAGTATATATTTACTTCTGTGAATCTCTCTTGTATAACCAAACTTTGAATTTGTGTCCCAGAGTCTCTTTAAGAAGACAGAGTTCTTAGTGCAGATAAACAGGAGTCTCCTATTGGCTGCCGGTCCCCATGCTCTCCATCTCAAACTCCATATGGTCAGAGATTATGATGTTCCATTCAGGATCTACAGCCTGCTGGTTGAGATTTCATTCTCCACCAACTCTACTGCGCTCTGCTGATTGTGAACCTGTGAAACTCTACAGAGAGCTGGTCCCTGGCCTCTGTGGGCATGGGACCTAGGCTCAGCAGGGACAGATATTACTATATTCTGAGCTTGTGGCCCAGCTGGCTGAGCTTTGATGGACTAGGGATACCATGGCTGATGTGCTGGTTATAATTGTGTGGAGTGCTATTAGTCACTAGCATGCATGCATGGCAGGCACAAACTCTACTTGTGGAGAGAATGTTGAATTGCCAGCCTGCAGCTATGATCTTGTAGCAGGCTGAAAATTCAACACTCTGCTGGTCCCTGGCCTCCCCACTTTCAGGGCCTAAGATCTGGCAGGGAGAGATTGTACTGTTCTGAGCCGGGGGTTTGGGTGGCTCAGTTACTTAGCCCTAGGAACACCGCTGCTGCTCTGGTTGGCTGTGATCATGAGTTCTTGTTGCCCTCTGGCCCTGGCACTTGTGGCACCCAAACAACACTGGCTATAAACCCACACCCAAAACAACATTGAGTGTGGTTTTATAGCCTTCTGAACCTGTAGTATGGTTGGCTGAGTTATTTCAACCCACAGATACAACTGCTGGTGGTCCTGTGGTTACTGCTGGAGACCCTGCAGGAGAGTGGCATACTGCCAACCCTAGGTTCTTCCCATCCAAATGTCCCTAGGGATTTTCTGCTAATTCACATTTCTGCTGTGTCATATTGTAGCCCCCACCCCAACCTCTGCAGTGATGACTTGTGTGGGTCTGTGAATTGCCACAGAAGTCCCTGTAGCCATGCAGGCTCCCACTGGGATGCTTTGTTAGCTCATGGTCTTCATTAGTACTGCTCAAGTCCCTGAACACAGAGATGAGTTCAGGTGCAGCCACAGGATTTCACTGGGTGATTTGCCTAGGTTGGTCTGTATATTCTCAGTACTCTTGAGGAGGTGGGATGTAGCCACTGGGGTGCCTACAGGAAGGTCGTGGTGTTTCTCTGAGTTCCACTGCAGCTGCAGGATTTTCTGGGCAGTTTGGGGAGTTGAGTCTTAAGGTATTCAAGTGTGGAGAGAAGAGTGTGATTGCTTTTTATGATAGTTTTCTGTAGTCACTTGCTCAACAAGATTTTGTTCCTTCTTTGCTCAAGTTAGTTTCCAAGAGCCACTGGTCTTGGCAGCTGCCAACCCTGGTTTAGCTTGCCACAATGGTGCTGTCCCTGCTCCCCACTCATCAGATGAGATGGGCAGAGCTCTCTTTTGTTGAGTTCTGACTGCTTTTCTTCTCTTGCCAAGAAGCAGTCTTTCTGCTGGTTGAGTTCTGAGTCTTGGAACAACAAAAACATGCTGTCTCTCTTTATCCCACCGTCTTTAATCTCCTTATTTTTATTTTCAAACAGGGTCTCACTAAGTTGTTGAGGGCCTTGCTAAGTTGCTGAGACTGGTCTTAACCCTGTAAACCTCCTGTTTCAGTCTCCCAATTACTAGGATTACAAGCATATTCCACTTTACCCATTTCTCTAAGTTGTTTTCCACAAACACTGACTGAGGAGAGTCTTTTTACACTGAGAAAGCTTCAAGTTGGGTCAAATACAGACAACCTCACAAGTATGATCTTTCAGTGTACCTTTACACAGGTCAAATATTCACAATTTGGGGGGATATGGCTTTGAAAGAACTCCAGTTCTATTTTTCTTCCTCCTCTGACCACCAGTCTACACTGGGAGTATGGGCTATGATTTTTCAAGGTTACCACTGAGCTGGAGAGTGGGGCTTGGGAATAAAGCAAGTTAAAATGCCATAAAGTTTGCTGTTCTTACTGAGATTCTGCCAGTTTTCATGAATAAGTGCTCCCCAGGTTGCTGAACTTCTTGGTTAATTTCCAGAGTTCTGAAAATGTTGACTCTGACAATTTTCATAAGATTTTTCACTTTTTTTTTAATAGAGGAGAATTTTTGGAGGTTCTTTACCATTGTTCCTGACATAATTCTACTGATGGGTTTTAAGCAGATAAACGAGGCAGAGAAAAAGGATGGAGAGTGCCAAGGGAGATTTTAATTTCTTATAGAGAAGAAACATTTGAGAGTCTTGAAGGTGGTTGAAGCTATGAGCCAAGCAGATGCCTCTGGAAAAGTTGTTTAGGCACAGGTGCCAAAACCACAGGAAGGGGCCAGTCTAGTATGCCAGAGGGATAAGTAAGGAGGTCAGTGAACATGATGCACATTATTTCTCTCTTTCTCGCTCTTATCTCAGGATCTGGTACCTTGTGGGCACCTGTGCAACATGTGGATAACAAGAGATGAAAATCAGTCATAAAAGTTGGCTAATGCAAGTTTGGATACAAATGACCCAGAAATCTGTGCAGAAATCCTAGGATAAGCTAAAAGAGGGAAGGAAGGGATTCCTGGAGGGAGTGAGGGTATAATCCTGAGGATCATTCTGAATGTAATAGTCTTTGTATCATCTATGGAAGGGAAGAATGAATATGTAGGGGGGGGTTAGTGTAATTTCTAGTGTAGACAGATAAAACCTCCCCCAAACCTTAATTTTGAGAAACTTTGTAAGGCATCACAATCACTTTCAATATTCTTACCACACTCTGGGTGAAGGTCAGGCCCTGGCATTAAATTTACATTAACTAGAAAGGACCTCCCAGAACCTGGGAAGGGTAAGAGAACTCTCCATGGTTAGAACATTTAAAATCTACTTTTAAGCAATTTTGAAATACAGTTCATTATTAGCTATAGTCACCTTGTTGTGCTATATAGATCACTAAAATTTATTCCTAACTGAAACTTAATACTTTTTGTCTAACATCTCCCTTTTCTGGATCTTCCCCTCACCCAACCTCTGATAACTACTATTTCTGTGAGTATAACTTTTTTCAATTCCATCTATAAGTGAGATCATGCATTATTTATCTTTCTGTCGCTAACTTATTTCATTTAGCATAATGCTCTGAATGTTTATTCATGTTGCAAATGATCAACTTGGGTTTATCCTGGAGTACAAGGATGGTTAAAATATACAAATTAGTAAATATGATATGCTACATTAACATAACAAAAGTAAAAACCATATGGTCATCTCAATAAATGCAGAAAAAGTAATTAACAAAATTTAACATCCTTTCATGATTAAAAAAAACTCATGATAAAAATTAGGTATGGAAAGAATGTACCTCAACACAACAAAGGCCATGTACGACAAGCCCACAGCTAATGTCATTCTCACTGGTGAAAAAATTGAAAGCTTTTCTTCTAAGACCAGAAACAAGACAAGGATGTCCACTCTCATCACTTCTATTCAACATAGTACTGGAAGCCCTAACCAGAGCAATCAAGCAAGAAAAACAACATGGTTTCCCTGTCTCCAAACGCTTACACTCTGACCCTGCCCCCCCTCCCCAAGACCTCAGGACCACCTCACAATACAAAACTTATTTAGTCCATCTCCAAGAGTTCCCCTAGTTTTAACAGTTCCAGCACCACTCAAAAGCCCAGAGTCTTCTCTGAGACTCAAGGTAAACTCTTGGCTGTGAGCCTCTGTAAAATAAATAAATAAATAAAAGCAACATGGGAATGGTGGCACATGCCTGTAATCCCAATGCTTGGGAGACTAAGACAGGAGGATCACAAATTTAAGGGTAGCCTTAACCTGAGAGAACAGCCTCAACCTGAGTTGCTGAGAGTAGCAATACTCTCAGCAACCTAGCAAGACTGTGTCAAAACAGAAATAAATTAACATAAAATGAAGGGTTTGGGGTGTAATTCAGAGGTAGAATTCTCCTGGATTCAAACTCCAGTACCAAAAACAAAAACAAAACAAACACACAATAAATAAGTAAAATAAAAATAAAAAGCAAGCTGCATGCATCCAATATACAATGTCACAGAGTAAACATTTCCATTCCAAAAAGGAGTAACAAGGCCATAGAGAAAAGGAATGGGATCAATACAGAATCAAAATCTAGCAGAGCAAACATTTATTTCTGCAGCCCATTTCTGGCATCCAGGGCACATGATGGTGAGATATGATCTACAAGGGACCTTGATAGCTCTGCCACTACAGCTTAGTTGAGTGCAGTGGGTAGCATACTGGGTCTTTTATCCTGTTGTCTCCATGACTTCCAACTTGTAGTCTTTCCTCTTGGTCATTTCATGGTTATTCCACATTTCTGGCACTTGTAAATCTCAAAAGTTTTCCTTGCAACCATGGCTTCCCCCTCACACATTCACAAATTTCCCTATTTGGGCCTGTGTGCAGGGATTTCAACCTTGTACATGTTACCTGGCTTCCTAGGCCTATATTTTAAATCTATGGGGAAGATTCCACAATCTTTTTTTCTCCAACGAAGGCACCATTACATGAGTGCCAAGATTAACTGCCAGCAGGAAAGGTAGTCATGTCCTCTTTAGTCACTGCTGCTGGGCCCTTTCAATCACAGCTGCTGGCCCTGCCTCCATCATGGCTACCACTGGGCATACACCCATCACGGTCACTGCAGGGACTGCCTTCATCACAGCTACAAGAAAGGAATTTGAGTGCCTTTCTTCAGAATGGTTACCCATTCTGAAGTTAGTGCCTTTCTTCAGAATGGTTACCCATTCTGAAACTTATTTTAACCATTCTGAAAATAAGTTTCCATGGTTACATACTGCCCTGACCACATTATTTTCTTTTTTATGCAAATCTTCAACTGCCTTGACTACATATTATTCTTTTTTTTTCTAAGAAAAGCATTTGACCTCCCTTCAGCTATCAAATTTGTTCTGCAACACAATTTCTTTGGGGCCCAGCTTTACACATGCCTTCCTGGCCAAACTGCAAACCTATAAAGTCTCTCTGTTTTGCTTTCTGCTCCAGAAATTTGATGTACAAATCACTGTATTTAGACATCACTATCTATAATGCAGTCTTGACACTTTCCTCCACCAGTTTAATCTGGCCATCATCTTTAAATTCAGCATCACATGAAGCTTTAGGACACGGGTAAAATGCTGGTAAATTCTTTGCCTGAATTAACACATATGGCCTCTACTCCATTTTTCTATGGAGTTCTCTTTTCCCTCTTACATATCCTGAGCACAGTCTCTACCATCCACCACCTTTATATCAACATTTTGGCCCTTCTGACTTCCTTTCACAATCCAGTTCCAAAGAAACAAAGCACAAGGTCAGACTTGGATAAAATTGTGACCCAACTCCTCTAATTTCTGTTTTAGTTAGCATCCTCATTGTTGTGATTCAAAAAACATGACCACACACAACTTAGAAGAAGAAAGATTTATTTGCTCACAGTTCTAGAGATTTCAGAGTTTCAGTCCATATCAAGCCAGGTCTGTGGAGCTTAGGACATGGCATCAGGAAGCATAGAGAGGGAGAAAGCAAATTTCTCTGCTTTCACATCATTGAGACCAGAAGCCAAAGAGAGAGCAAGGGGAGGAGAAACCATACACAATCCCCAATGTCACACACCCTGGGACCCCTCCTTAACCAAGGTCCGCCTTCAACATGGCTGGTCTGTTTCTGTGAGGGATATGGGAACATTCTAAATCCAAACCATTACAATGGGGCAGGTCAGTGCAATCCTTCCACATCCCCAGAAGAGCAAGCAACCTTAGTGACTACTATCTTCTGCATAGACCACAATTCACCTAGACACTTAAATCATTCCTAATCTATAGAGAGGCAGGTAGACTAGACATGGTGATCTCAGAAACCTTTCTATTACTCCAATGAAGCATTCTTTTCTCTGATGTTGACTGAGGTGATGTTATTGATGTTGACTGTGCTGGGTGCTATGGACATAGGTTCCATCCAGGCAGACAGGTGATGCTGACTTCAATAAACTTGCCAACTAATGCCATAAACTTTGCTGAGAGTCTGATGCTAACAGTCTGTTCTGTTTCTAGGCATTTAAATTTGTATTAAGGGTATGACTTCTTCTTCTTCTTCTTCTTCTTCTTCTTCTTCTTCTTCTTCTTCATCATGATTTTTTTGTTGCTGCTGACATTTAAGAGGAGGAAAAATGATATCTAGAAATGTAACATGTAAACCCCTTATTATCGCCTGGTTGATAAATATGACCATGAATGTGAACCTTCACCCAAGTGGGGCTTTCCTTCTCTCCAGAGATGTTGCAGGAGTAGTGGTTGTGGCCAGAGTTCAGTAATGGGTCCAGGATAGAGGAGACCCAGCCACCTGAAGGAATGTTTGATGGTGGTGACAGAATGTAGGCAGGATGCATTGATTGTGTGCATGTTGGTGGCTTGGCATATTGAGGCCCTGCAGTTTTGGCTTTCTTGTCACAGAACAAGGCAGGCAGCAAGGGTATATGCTGCATTTAATTTACAGAGCTTATAAATTCAGGAAACAAGAATTGACAGAAATGCCTAATTTTACCTTGAGACAACATGTAAATTGTATTCCAGTGTTCTTCTTTATCTACAAAGATCATTGCTGAGAGGGCTGGATGATTCAGCAAAGGTGGCTGGGGATAGAGTTTAGGAACAATGCCACCATCAGTGGTTACTGGCCTGGAAACTAGGGGAAGCTCAAATTTAGGACAATTGTTGGGTTATTCATTTTTTATTTTGGCTTAAAAGCAGCAGACCTATAAACTTTTTTTTTCTCAGTACTGGGAATTGAATTCAGGGGCATTCTACCTCCAAGCTATACCCCCAGTCCTATTTTTTTATTCTTTATTTTGAAACAGGGTTTCACTAAGTTGCGGAGTGCCTCACTAGGTAGCTGAGGCTGGCCACGAATCTGGATTCTCTGGTCTCAGCCTCCCAAATGCTGGGATTACAAGTGTGCGCCACTATGCCTGTCTCCTATAAACTTTTAAAAATGAATCAATGCAGGAGAAATTCAGTATTACTAGACAAAATTTGGTGAGCTGTGGGTGAAATCCAGTTTGCAGATATGGTATTTTGGCTCTCACAACGTGTTTCATTTAAATAGTTGTCAAAAGATAATAATAAACCAAAAAACAATCCATAGGAAATTTCACATAAAAAACAAATTTCTGGCTTCTACTAAAAATATTGAAATTTCTGTCAATATTGACTTTTAGTTCCATGTGATGACCTTCTTCTAGGGCTCAGTGGCCCTTTCCACCTCAGACAGGGCACAAACACGCACCTGCCATTTGCAGTAGTCTTCGCTCCTTGTTGCTTTATATTTTTCCATTTTCTCTCACTTATGGTACTATCTAGTCCTGTAGGCATTTGAATTTTTGTCCTCTGACATAAGCAGAATTATAGATTTGGGTTAAAAAAAAAAACTTCATGAGGCCAATTAATTTCAACTATTTGCAACAGACTCCAAAATAGACCACCAAGCCTTATTAAAAAGAGTTCCACCATGGTGGTTAAGCCTTGATTTTTCACTATAGATGGCTCACAGGCCATCTGCACTTCCCCTGTAGATACTTAGAGCCTAGGTCATTCTGTTACTTTAGAAGTGGATGGGATGGGTGCATTATTCTTGCTTTTCTGATAAAGAAACTGAGCCTCAGGGAGGTTAAATTATCACAGGCCACTCAGCAAGGAAGTGGTATCTTAGGGTCTAGGCTCCTCTCTACATCATAATCATAATCAGTCATAATTAGATAAATATTATTTGCCTAATTTTTTTTAAATTGAATATACTCACAAAGGAACTCATTTGTATTTTGTGGCAAGGAAATATGCTTCTATTCTTTCTAAAAGAAACAGACATAAATTGCTGTGAATTGATAAATCTAAACATATTGTGGGTGGATCTTCAGGTATATATATTCTCTAATTTCCCCCCCCCCCCACCAAGATATTTCTCTTCTTAGATAGTTCATGACAATGCCTTTAGTTTTACCCCTGGGAAAAGCCCCAGGGGAAAGAGGGCTTGTTATAGATGGAAGATAGATTGTTTTCAGCACATGTTTTGGGTCTTTGAAGGGAATCTTTCTCTACAGATCTTCAGATATACCGTCTTGGTCTATTGGCAGAGAGGTGACAGAATTATGGATGCACTTATGTAATATGCCTAGCTACCAATGTCTCTTTTTGCAAGTACATTTGTAGATGTGAGTTTGGTCTGGGAGAGTCTCATTCCATAAAAGCTGAGTCCATATTCCTTCACCTTTATGTACTACCTTGGGAAGTAGTATAAGGGAGTAGGGTGGGGTTTAGGAGGCACACATTTGAACCATCTTCACACATATGCTATGATAGGCATTGTGTTGAGTCAATCCAGAGAGAGAGGAGATACTGGGGCTCAGGCAGGGAACAGGATTAAGCGGAGGACCCAGCAGGTCAGAGAATAGAGAGGCTAGAAAATGTACTGTGGAAGTAACAGGACTTATGTAGCATAGAAAGTTGAGTTTAGAGTAGGGGAAAACACAGCGGGATCAAATGCTTGGAGAGGGAGTTTTTAAACATGCTTTGTCTGCATTTGATAGGACCAAGCTTTCCATGGCTCATACAAGGAGGCTTTATTGGTTCAAGTTAATGAAAACTCCAGAATGTTAGTTTCTGGGACAACTGGATACAGAAACACAAGCAGAGTCATCAAAGTTCCATATTTGTTCTATTTTCCTTCATTCTGCCTTTATTCTTTATTCAGTTAGCAATCTCAAAGGAAATGTAGACAGATGTCTCTAGAAGTCTGAGGGCTGACTGAAGCTCATTGACTCTGACTGATCACTTGGGCCACCTGTCCATCCCAAACCAGTGATTCAGGGCAAAGGAATGAAGCATCTGGATTGATCAGGTCTGGCCATGTGTCTGCTGTGGAGTCCAAAAGGTTGGGAGCCTGTCTTTTCAAGCTATGTAGGCTAGGTAGAAAGAGGGAGATTCTTAATCATAAAATCCATTACCAAAAGAAGGAATGATTTGGTTGGCCACAACAGATGACAAACATTCCCTTTTAGGCTCAAGGAATGGAATCTAGAATGTGGACACACTCACACTAGAAAGAGGTGGACTGCAAAGCATGCAGATGCTAGAAGAGGTGTAGGGTCTCTTGGAGCAGGTACAGGAGACTAGAGTGTCATGGTCAGTTTGAGAATATATTTCAACAAAGCACCAAGTTTATTGGGTGCCATTATTCCTTTTCCTTCTCTCTATGAACATGAAAATGACCAGGTATTTAATTCTACCCTGACAGGAGTACTGCCCTTTAATGAGTCCTTACAATGGCCTCCTAAGGACATGGCTGTTGTGCTCAGCTGGAGTGACATTTTTCTGCAACCACCAATTTTGGAAACCTTTCTTTCCTATAGCTTTCAAAAGATGGCATTAAAACAACATTTGGCCAGGTCCGTGTACCACTTTGAGGCATAAGGAAAGGGAAGATCCCTATATTACCCCACAGCAATCTTTGGGTAGATCTATGGCACTTCCTTCCTTGCTATGTGACTTTAACCATTCTGTGCTTTGGTTTCCCTGTTTGTGAAATGGGACTAAATATGATGCTGGATTTGTAGGGCTGAAGCAATGATTGGAACTATGCCTGTCCTATAGTTAGGGCTTGGTGAGTGATAACTATGTTATGACTTGGATATGGAATGTCACCCAAAATGCTCATGTGTTGGCCATGCAGGAATGTTGAGAGGTGACATAATTGAATCATGTGAGCTCTAACATCATCAGAGGATAGATTAATAATTTGGATTAATGAGTGACAACGATATACAGGTAGGGTGTGGCTGGAGGAAGTAGGTCACTGGAGGTGCGCACTTGCACTAAATCAGTTCCTAGTCCTTTCCTTTTTCTTTCTGATTCTTGGGCAGCCATAAGGTGATCAGCCTTTCTCTGCTGCTATGATGCTTCTGCCTTGAAGCTGGCTGATCATATGGTAAACCTCTAAAACTGTGACCCAAATAAACTTTTGCTTCTCTAAAGTGTTCTTGACAGGTATTTTGGTTACAGAGACAAAAAAGAAACTGACTAAAACACATGTTTATCTTGCAATATTGAAAATGTTGGCAGGGGGTTATTCCAGCTGAGTGGTGCTTTGGCTTAGAAAAAGAAACTCAGCTGAGCATAGGCACTCCTTTCCCTTTGGCTTGTACTCTTAATTAGAGGAAGCCCTCTGTAGTTCAGTTTGGCTCCTTTTCCCCCAAGGACATCTTGGATTAATCATATTATTACACCCTCACTCCCTGCAATCCACGGAGGGAGCTGTCCTGGGTGCTGAAACAAGCCAACCCAGTGCAGCCTGATGGTGCATAGGCCACACAAGCAAGCCAAGAATTTGCCCTCTTTGCCCGAGTCATTCTGCTAGTAGCTGGGCTTTGTTGTGAGTCCAGCTGAGTGACCCTGCTGTGCTAAGAGAGCAGAAAAGTACAACATGCCTGCCAGGCTATCAGCCACAATGACCTCCCTCTCTGATTGGATTCTCTGCCAAAGCTAAGAGAACTTGTATCTATACTTTCCCAAATATGAGGTCTTTGATTCTTGGGTACACAGTCTCCAGGACAGAAAGGACCGCCTGGGGTAATTTAATCTATCTCTGTGCTTGAGGATGAGACTAAGTTTAAACTTTTTCATTCTCAGTGGTGTTCAGGGCTCCTTAGAGGTCCCTGAGATCTCAAACTGAGCCCTAAGTAAACTCAAAATTTCTTTGCCTCCCATTTTCCCCTTTTGCCTCCTACAGCCAGTTTGACCTTCCCATCATTTTTGCACCATCATCCTGTTCTCTGTCCTCTGAGATCCACCCTGCAGCATCTGATCCCTGCAGTGAATAGTGAGTCCTCAGGATGAAAAGGGTTCCATCTGTCTGCTCCCCAAGACCCTCTACTACCTTTACAGAGCTCACACTGGTCCCATCTCCTTTCTTAAGGGAGCTTGCTTCTCAAGAGCTCATCTCCAGAGATCTGGTCTCTTCATAAGAGTTTCCCTGAGAACTCCTCCTCTGGGAGCTCTTCTGTTGTGGTCTTTTATGTATGAAGGTCAGCTGTGAGGTGGGCACCATGGAGGCAGCGGAAATAAGGAGGGGAGTCTCTGCCATCCAAAGCACTGCTAATTTTACCAAGTACCAGTGAAGATATTTACTAGTGCATTTGCATTGAGTTTGAAAATTTGAATATGTATTTTTATCTATTTTTCCAGGTCTGTGAAGTTGAATCCCCAGGCAGTTTTTAGACTCAGCATTTTAGGGCTATCACCCTTAAGATTGCAATTTCTTTTTTTTTTCTCTCTCTCTCTCTTCCATACATTCTCACACATGACATTGATTCTGAGATTACTATGATGAAAGCTAAGCCAGGGGGAGAGAGGAAGGAATACAGCTGGAGTGATATAGAGTGAGGAGAAGGAGGATAGTCAATGCTACCCATATTGGGGTCCAGCTTAGATAAATCACTCTGTTTCCTTGGGACCAGGACTTGGGGCTCTTAAGGTGATACTAATTTAGAAGCATCACTGAATATTTATGCATTGAATATCCACAGTGGGATAGGCTCTGTCATGGGGGAAGAAACACAAACAGACTTCGGCTTCAGGCTTCTTACAGTTCCATGGGAGGGATAGACTTCTCCCAGAATGAAACTGCCTGGGTCTGTGCTGGATCCAGCAGAAGAATGAGGGTGGGAGAAACTGGCCAAGTTTCCCTGGCTGGGAGGTGGGGATTGTGAAAATCTTCCTAGAGGAGTTGATGCTTGATGTGTGTTTTGAAGGATGAAAGGGTATCCTCCAGGTGAGTAGTGAGGGGAAGAGCTTAGGCAAAAGCTACAGTTGAGTGTCAGCTTGTGGGGTAAAATGTGTACAATTGGGGCTAAGGAGAAATCAGTGTCAAATAAGGCTGCAGAATAGATCAGATTCTAAAAAGCCTAAGGAGCTGTAGATTTAAATGAGGTAAAGAGTCATTGAAAGGGTTAAGCAGGTGTGTGGTATGAGCTTCCTCTTCTCTGACTAGAATTGAGTTTCTCAACAGCAGGAACTATGAGCCTCATAGGAAAATTGTCCACAGAACCTTCACATGCTGCTGACCCTTAGTAAATGTACAGCATACACATTCAGCAAGTGCACAGTGCATGCCAAGGTGTAAAGAGAGATGAGAGCTCCAGAAACAAAGAGCTGGCCAACCCAGAGCGGCACTTGTACTACTCAGAGCTGGACAGTAGACTTCCTACAGGAGAAGGGTATGTGAGGGTGGGGCTACCTTGAGTCAGGGCATTCTAATAAAGAAGGGAAGGAAGAGAGGGTGGAGAAACTTGATGTAAAAATCAACTCTGAGGCTCAGAGGACTGCAGGAATGGGAGGCCAGGAATTGCATTAACATAGCATTTCTGAGTCATAATAGCATGTAGCATGGGCTCTGAGACCCTCCATGTAAGCAAGGCACTGAGGAAAAGTGGGAATTAATGGGGCAGGCTTTGCTTTCCCCACTTTAAAGTGACTCACAAAGCTGATGGTTGGATTTCCTGTCTCCTCCACTGACCCCTTCCCCATTCATAAATAACCCAAGAAAGGAGAAATCAAGGAAGTGAGCACCATCAGTGTGTAATGGGGTTCACTTGGGGAGGCAGAATAAAATAGAGGCTCTTTAACAATGCTAGCCTTCTAAGTACAAATATTACCCACCATCCTTGGCTAAAGTGCAATTTTTTTCATTATATTTATCACTATAAATTGCCTACCAGTATTTCCTTAAATTTGTTTTTGTAGTTAAAGGATATTGGACTTTATTTAAAAGGATGGAACAAAACGAGCAATAAACAGAATTATTAGTGGACCTCACCTTACAAAAACACAACCAATAAAAACCTCCAAGTACAAAAACTCACACTGACCTAACAGATAAAAGAGATGGAGCAGATAAAAGTGGATCTTCTCTTACAAAGTACAATTGTCCCACAGGTTCCTTGTAAACTATACATTTTCCACACATGTTTGAGTATTAGAGTTTGGAGATAAGGGAAAGATGGGAATTAGGCTTAAAGCAGGATTTCCCCCAAGTATGTAAACTGTATTTCTATGGTTGAATATATCAGGAACATATTGTGACCTTTGTCCTGCCCTCCTTCCTACCCTTGGAGATGGCACAGTGACTTCACATGTTGTGCAGGGCTGGCTATACAGGTGTGAAACTTAAGCAGTCTTACAGGACTCCACATTCACAAGGGCTTTGTCATTTTGGGGGTTTCTTATTCTGGTCTCCTAGATCTCAGCCACCCATTTAGACAACAATAACTCTAATCCTACAACTAGCATGTGACAACACTAAAAATACTTTGGGGGAGCATAGTAGGGGGACGGGGATGGTGGCATGCACCCTGTTCAAACTATCACTCACCCTCCTGAGGACACACCTCTGACCTGCCTGGAGGCAGCAAGTTTTAATATTTATTTGTTATCAGGTTTTGCTCTTGTCATCTTGTAATTATTAATAATTTTATTTTAACAAGGAGCCTGTGTTTTCATTTGGCATCAATTCCCACAAATTATATAGCTAATTCTGAGAACTCCCAAGAGTATGAGAAGCCAGGTAGTGAAGAAACTCATTTAATTTTGCTCAGTACATTATTTCCCCAAGTTTTTTGAATTTTGTCTTAGTTTCAGCTGCTATAAAACAATCCTTTAGACAAGGTGTTTTATTAACAAACATTTGTTTCTCATGGTTCTGGAGACCAGAAAATCTAAGACCAAGATATGTATTGTGAGTTCACTTCCTGGTTTGCAGATGGCTTCCTTCTGAGTTCTCAAAAGGTATAGAGAAGAGAGAAGCAGTGACCTCTCTGGTGTCTCTTCCTATGAGGACACTAATCTCATTATGAGGGTTCCGCCCTCATGACCTCATGACCTCCCAAAGACCTCATCTCCTAACATCATCATATAGGGGTTAGAATTTCAACATGAATTTGGTAGGGGCACAAACTTTCAGTACAAATAAGATTGAATCATTATTTTAAAGAAATTCCTATTTAACCACTTGTGGAGTTTGTAGAAGACACTTTACAAAAGGGCACCATAAATAAGAAATGCATTATTAAAAAGAAAGCAGTTCTGAAATGGGCATGTGTAAATATGAAAAGATATAATTTGAAATTCCTAAATTCAGTCTCCAGTTCTTTTAAGAACACATGCTGTGGAAGCCAGGAGGATGAATGGGATTCAGGCAGAAAAGCTGACCTTGACTCAAACCCAAGGCTGAATTTTTATCAATGATCTCATCATTGTTGTCTGCATATTCATGCTGCTCCAAAAATGTGGTCTTTATTTAAGTGGAAGAAAAAAAAAAAAGTCAAAATGGTCATTTGATGCCATGTAGGCAGGTGGTCAATCTACTTCTAAAGTCACGTTCTAAAGTCATTTTTGGACTTGTGTATTCTGGTCTCCTGGACCTTTAGCCACCCCTCAGACAAGGAGGAAAACTCTAATCCCACAATTAGCCTGTGACACACCACTGAAGAGCTTTGGGGATGTACAGAAGCCTGGTGCAATAGTGGGATATGTCCTTCCAGACCTGTTCAAATTATCACCCACTCACCTGGGGACTATTAGTTCTCCTGTCCTGCCTATGGACAGCAAACTTTTATATACCAACTCTGATTCTTCAGCCATGAATTTGGCAAGAACTGGGCATAGGCATTCACAGAATGCCTAACCTAAAGAGTGGTACTGATAGTGTTATGGTTTGGAATTTACCATGGATCCTTTTCTTTCTTTTTTTTTTTTTTTTTTTTGCGGTACTGGGGATTGAACTCAGGGGTGTTCTACCTCTGAGCTATACCCCCAGCCCTATTTTTTATTCTTTATTTTGAAACCGAGTCTCACTAAGTTGCGGAGTGCCTCACTAGGTAGCTGAGGCTGGCTGCGAACCCGGATCCTCTGGTCTCAGCCTCCCGAATGCTGGGATTACAAGCATGCGCCACCACGCCCGCCACCATGGATCCTTTTCTTAGTTCAGTATAGATATAAAGAGCCAGAAAATCTGGTAGGATTTATTGCAAAGTGGAGGTAAAAGCGCCACACTGAAGAGGAGTGAGGTGGAGTGCTCGAAACATCGCCACTCTTTAGAACTTCAAGATTTATATCTAAGTCCTGTTTCCTTATCTAGTGAGAGCTGGCAGCTAGATCTGGTGGGGCCTGTCACAACCGGGTATGTCTTCATTAGCAACCCTGATTGAGTAGTCACAGGGTCTTTCTTAGTCCCAGTCACCATGACCAGAACATTAGGACAAAGTATCATTTGATTGCACACCGATAGCACACTTTTCAAAAACAGCAACCCGGGCTCAGCCCACCCTTCCCAGAAAAACTTTGTCTTCATCCCTCATTCAGTATCTCCTTGCCTCTACAATTTCCTCCCCCAAATCACATTTTATCACCATTTACAAAATGAAACCCATACTTCACAATGGGACATCCAAGCCCACTGGTGATTCGAGGTCTACCCTATTTTTCCAGTCCAATTTTCCATGGTTTATCATGTAGCCCATGATCTGGTCAAACTGAAATACTTATAGTTTCCTTTGCTGGCTGTGTCCCTTCCCTTTGCAGCTCAGGTTAGGCCCTCCACTTGGAACATCTCTCTCCATTTCCCTCCCTGTTTGTCCACCAAAGCCTTTCCCAGTGCTTGTCCTTGAAGCCTTTCCTAATCCTTTAGTTCATAATCCAGTCTCAATTACACTACACTAGCACGTAGTGTGGGCTCCTCAAAAAGCAGATCCTGGAATAAGGACCTGGAAGCAGGTAGTTTATTTTGGAGGTGATACCAGGAAGCAGGAATGGGGAAGTGGAGAAATCGAGATGGGTACAGGAGAACAGTTAATAAAAGGTGTACTAGGGAGAAAGTTGCCACTGTGGGCACTAGAGCTCAACCTAGAATGTAGAATGTGCCTCAGAATTGTCCCACTGGGAGACTAAGAAGGTGAGATTCTATTCCCAGTGGCCAAGGCTGTCCCTGAGCATGGATTTCCCTATACTTCCTGGGAGATCCTGTGCACAGATGAACAGTCCTTTGTAGATTTGCAGCAGCTGCAGTCCACACTTGATGTGGAACCCTGACATACACTATGCTGAAATTTAGTGACTGAGGGGATGCATGGTGCATTTCAGCAATGGCTCTAAGCTTCCTAAACAAGATGCTTTTTTTTCTACCAGACTTCTGGAGGATGGAAATCTGGCCTGAATCTTCCCTGGATACCTCACAGTCCCAACAATGCAGGCCCTCAGTGGACACCATTGTATTGGTGCTTCAGGTGAATAATGTCAACTGTGCTCTCCTTCTTGTCATCTCACATGCTTTGCTCCCCATGCTGCCTCCCTGCATATTCACCAGCTGCCTGCATTTTGTCTTATCTCATTCTCTAATTGCTTTCCAGCTCAAGGGCAGGGACCACTACCAACTTTTCTTCTGGAATGTTCTTGAACTCTACTGCTGCTCCAATACTTCCCTTTGCTTCTTTCAAAAAGAATTGAATACGGTTTGTGATATTTAAAAAAAAAAATGTGCTAGATTTACTTGCCAGAAATACAGATTAAAAATTAAAGCCGGGAGTGGTAGCGCATGCTTGTAATCCCAGCATTCGGGAGGCTGAGACCGGAGGATCCGGGTTCACGGCCAGCCTCAGCTACCTAGTGAGGCACTCCGCAACTTAGTGAGACTCGGTTTCAAAATAAAGAATAAAAAATAGGGCTGGGGATATAGCTCGGAGGTAGAATGCCCCTGAGTTCAACTCCCAGTACCGAAAAAAAAAAAAAAAATTAATTAGGAGAAGACAAAGCATAGATGCGGCAAACTCTTAAGCTCAATCATGAGCTGTGATTAGCCCTACACCATGAGATTCTCAGCCTCCTGGAGCCAAGGTGAAGGGAGAAATAGGTTAAGTGATAGACTTCTCCTGGAAATAAGAGAGATCAAACAAGCTCATCCGAAGTTATCCATTTGATTTCTGCTGCCAGTGAGCTGTAAGAATTCAGAGCTTGGGGCCTAAGAGAACAGATACAAGGTAATTGTATCTTTTGATTATAGCTATAAAAGTGACAGAAATGGTTTCTAAGTGAGTGTTTATTTGAAGATATTCACCAAATTAAACAGTGGATTATAACTTGCTAGAGACATTTCTGCAGGAACCTAAGTTAATGTAGTATTACCTCCTGGCATTTCTGGTCATTTAGCTCAGGGCAGCAAAATAATAATAATAATAATAATAATAATAATAATAATAATAATAATAATAATTTATTACAGTCCTACAGAAGCAGAGCTGGAATAACAAGAGAACAAAACAGTCCAGCTATACTACAAAAGGGAACTAAAGAGCTTCAAGGGGCAGCCCCTCCACAACTGCAGCTGACTGCTGTCATGCAATGACACAGGCCCAGCATAGCTAGTTTACTTTGTCAAAATATGTTAGAATCTGGCCAGGCACAGTGGTGGAGGGCTGTAATTCCAGTACTTGGTAGGTTGAGACAGGAGGATTGCAGATTCAAGGTCAGTACGTGGTAACTTAGAGAAGTCCTGTTTCAAATTAAATACAATGGACTAAAGGTGTTTTCAGAGGTATGCCTCTGGGTTTAACACCCAATATCACACTCACACATAAAAAAGATGTTAGAATCTGGATTTTTGTGACATCTCCCAATTTTTTAAAATCAGCAATCAAGTTAAAGCATTACTGAATGGGTCAAAACACTTGTTATGAACCACCAGGGTGTAGTAATTGAGCTGAGATAATGAAGAGGCATGGAAAGTAGATGAGAAATCTCTGAGACTTTCTGAATAATCCTCCAAACACCTTTGAGTAATTGCCTATCTCTTACAGAAAGTGGGATTGATTTACTAAGGGCCCTCTCTGCAAACCCTGGACTAGAGATGTTCACTGTTGCTTTGGTTCTCTTTGGGCATCATTTGAAGCCCAGTCCTGCCAGCAATATGTCTCCCAACCCCATGTCATTCTCTCTCCTCTAAGGTAGAAAGCAATCTCATGACAGCAGAGATTCTGCCCACTTCACCATCTGGCATGTAGGTGCTCAATAAATATTTGCTGACCATAAGGAAGAAGAGAGTATCTATCACAGTGTGCAAGACACAGAACACTTCAGTTAGTGCTCTGAGAGGGTTGAATTAAATTAGTAGAGGGAGTTTTGTCTGAACAAAGCAAAGGAGGCTTCCCAGAGCTGTATAAGAAGGAACTCCAGGATGAGGAAATCTTATCCCTAAGCCTTCCAGGTACATCATCAAATCCTCTGTTCTTTGCAAAGAGATATATTCCCCAAGTTACCTTTGTGCGGGCTTCTCTGGTGATAATCCCTCAGCATTCTGCCTCTGCAGGGATAGGCCTCAGTGTTATTACAGCCATTCCTGCTATTTAATTTCTGACTATAGTCAGTATGAAGAGGAGCCAGCATATATACCTGTAGTGGCCGCAGAGCACTGTCTCCTCTGGGTCTCTTGATTAATTCTTTGCAGGTATAAATTGACAATTATTATGCCCCCCATTAGTCATCTCTCCTCTGGGCTGTACAAATTTAGTTCTCCTGATAGCAATGAATCATGGGACAAAGTGTTCATTTGCATTACGTGCCAGCTCTTTCAATCAAACTCTGTTTTTATAACACCTCATTACAAGTCTCCTTAACATCTCTCTGTTCTGAATGTTAAATTCAAAGCTCTAATGACATGGAGGCTGTCATCCCCAGTCTCTCTCCTTCCTAATATGTGAGATCTTAGGCATCTGGTGTGGAAGGTGGACCTGGGCCTCCCATTCTCCTCACACTGGCACCTGATCCAAAGTGAGGAAGCAGATCCAGACTCACTCGAGAGCTGACAAAAATTGATAATAATGAGCCAATTTGCATGGAAGAGACTCATTACCAAGCTAGTTACCGATACATCAGGTTGCTGGATTTCTGCCAATAAAATTGGATCTCCTGCAGTGAGCGATTTTTCACTAGTTTGCAGGAAATCTTTCCAGCTTAAAAATACTTTGGGGAAATCATCTTTACCATAAAAAGAGAGTTGTGCATCTACAGTTGTATATGTGTATGCATGTGGAGTAAGTGATTGAGGGTGCTGATGACATCAGATAGAGACATTTTTACTATTTCCTATCTTTGTCTTCTTTCAGCATTATGATACAGTAGTGGCTACTTTCCAGAAGGCTCTCGAAATGACTGCTTAATTTTCAATACAACCAGCCCAAGCAATAAAATTGTAACTCACATGGAGGTAAAATGCTCATGACTTGGAGTCCACAATGCAATGTCCAGTCCTTAGAATCCCCAAAGATCATATAGCAGGATCTAATTATGTGAAACTGGGAAAGAAGGGGGAGGGAACCTAAGCAGAAAAAAAATTCTCATTGCTAACCTTTGGATTTTATTATTTGAACATTTCTCTCAAAGGGTTATGTGTGCTGGCTATGGATGATTGCAGGTGAGCTATTTCATTCAACTCTCCACTTAGTCTCATGTGTGTGCAGACACAATTTCATGGAGGCAGAATCAAACTGCTGCAATATGGCCTTAGGAACACATTCAGACAACAGAGCTGCCTGATCACCCCCAACTCTACTCGCCTCACCAAGCACTTTCCCCCTATAGAGAATCCTTTGGGTTCTATAACCAAATCTTTGAAATTCATCAGAAAGAAATAGGTCTACGTAGACTGGAGTAAAGGTCACTTTCTTCATGGGTGGAAGCAAATTCAGGCCAAGTGTAGAATGTCCTGGCTTGTGTATTGTCTATAAATAGGCCTCTTACGTTGACAGTAGCTTTCTTTGGAGAATGAGACCCATGCTGGAATTAGCTTTCTCTCCTGGAACACTGTTAGGTATAGAGCTTATATAACTGAGGTTAATCTGAACTGAAGGGTGAGGGACTGGTCTGCTGGTGGTGGGCACCACACTCTTCCAGTTGTGACGGGGACCTCTAGAAACTTCCCTGCGGGAAGTCAAGGAAACACTACTGATCTCCAGTGAGAACTCTAGGCAACTCCCTGCCTTGTGTTACGTTGTTTATGTGGGAAGGTTAACTGCTTCTTCTTGGAGCCCCATCAATCGCTATGCTACAAGGATAGAACACTATTTAGTTCACAGTAAGTACACAATAAAGGAGCTCCTCTTTATTGATATTACAACTACTTTATTTAAGTTATGAATCTGGTTGCCAACGCATTGGAAAAATTGTGCCGGAGTCCCTAACTCTGAGTCCTCTACATACATGTACCATCCTTCACTATTGGTAGCTCAGTGCTACCACAATGAGGTCAAAGCTGAAATGCTTACACAATGGAACCACAGAGTTTGGGGTGTCAGGGTGTAGATGGAGCTCAAGGCTCTGCAAGGCAGGTTGCTATTGTGAACTCACAAGTTGATAAACTAGTTCAGAGAACTTACTGCTGGGCTTCTGTGATATGTTTGTCCAGATCCTTGGAGCAAGAATTCTTTCTTGTCAGCTGAACAGGATGATTCCTGCTGTCCCACTCAGCCTTCCAAGAAAGAGTTGGAGTCTCTTAGCCCAACCTTGGAAATACACTGAGCCTCTTATGTTTGCCTTTTAGGGTCTGGGTATCAGGTTTGCACAAGGCTTAATGACTTGGTCCTCCCTGCAGTTTACTGAATTAGGCCCAGCATTGTACTCCTTAATTGTTTTCTGCAAATGCATGAAACAGATTTGTCAGCCTTTACCTGACCTGACAGCCACCCCCCTGGGAGTGTACTTCCCCACATAAATACAGACAGAAGCACCCTGGTCCAGTGCTGGCAGACTTTCACTGTATAATCTACTGCTAGATTTACAGATTTTGCCCCCATTCCCCACAGCCTCTCTACCGGTTACAGGTTTGGAGCCACTCACCGAATCTGAGCTGAGTTTTGTGTTTAGAGAGACACTAAGATATGGTATGGATTTTAAGAGGGCTTTTTTATACAGAAGCTTTGAGGTTCTCATTTATGTTTTTACATTTAGCAGCAAAGCTAAGATAAAAGTTACGTTAAATTCAGATAGATTCTTGAAGCACCTGAACATTAAACAGGCTCTGGGGAACATGTAGCAGACAAATACTCTTAATTTTTCTCATGAAAAGTCATCTCTTCTGTTCCTTCTGATACTTTCTGTTTGTTCAGAGCTTGGCAAGGGCCTCATCAGTATATAATTTCTAACTCTAGGTGAGTGTCTGATCTCCTGTAGCCAACACTTTCAACATCTGCTGCCCAAGAGGAATTGGGCTTGGATCCACCTTGATCTAGATATGAAGGAAACCACAGTTTGAGTGGAAAATAAATAAAAAAAGAAAAAACTTAAAACTGCTGAGTACTGTCTAGGAGATCACTCCTTTTTGGGGAGGAGACACTGAAAAGGATGGTAGAGAGAGAGGTGGGGATGTTCTTCCTTTTGATGTATAGCAATCTCAGTCCTAATCTAGAATCTTCCTCCTGACCTTTTTTGAATCCTTTCCCTTCTCAGGATCTGGTCTCTCCATCTGGACAGTGGGAGTTAGAATGTGTGCCGTCTCCGACTAAAAAGATGGCTTTGTTGACCATAGTCTTCCTGTGTTTTGCCACTCCTGAGACTTGTTGGGTAGTCAGGGCTAACTATTAAGGGGATCCTGTCAATGGAGTCCTACAAAGCTAGTCTCGTAGGGCAAGACATAGAACAGAGGAGAGAGGGGAACAAAGAGATTGCCATTATGTCCTCTTTGTAGAAAATATTAGGTCATTTACATGTTTTCTGTAGGTCAAATCCTCTAAACATCTGCCCTAGTCCATTGGGCTTCTATAACAAAACACTTTAGGCTAAGTCATTTATAAAAAAAAAATAGAAATTTGTTTCTCATAGTTCTGGAAGCTGAGAAGTTAAAGATCAAGGTGCCAGCAGATTCCATGTCTGGACAGGGTTTGTGTCTCATAGATGGCACTATCACCAGGTGGAAAGGATCTCTTTTTATAAAGGAACTAATCCAATTTATGCAAACTCCACTTTCTTAATACATTGGGAATTAAATTGGGTTTCAATATTCGAATTTTGCAGGGACATTTTGCAGGGACACGAACATTCAGACCACCTAACTATTAAATAGGCTCTGGGGAATGTGTAGCAGATAAATATATTTAAATTATCCCTATAAAAGAAACAGCTATGAGCCTCTTCCTCCAGCCTTTTCTGAGTTCCTTAGACTCTGGAAAGGCATAGAGAGGTAAATCTCCAGGAACTCTATTGTTTATCTAAATTAGTTGTTCTGTGTCCCCACCATTCTGAGCCTTTCACCTGATCCACACATTTCCTAGACTTCAAGGATGAGAAAAAGAGAGTAAAAGCTGCTAAGAAAAGTCGTTTGGACACATAAATGTAAGAAAATTAGCACTTTTCATCCTAAAACCTGTTCACACTGAGACTATTGACAGTGCGTATTTAGTTAATTAGCAAGAAAAGTGTTGATGTTGTCACCTCACAGCTGTCTCCACTACTGTCACAGGAGGACAGGCATGGCCCAGGGACACAGGCCATTGGGCTGACATCTGTAGCCACATTCCAGCGCTTGCCTTTTATAGAGAAGGAGCCCTCCTGCGTGGTGTGGGGGGAAACCATGGTTTCCTAGTCTCCAAGTCTCTCTCAAGGGAGGTAAAGAGCTCCCTCAGGAGACTGGAGCAGGTGGTCCCTCCTGGTGCAGAGAATGGGGTCAGCAGTGTTTATTCTGACCACCAGTGGATGGGCAGGGCCTTTGCTGCTCTCTGAGAGTAATTTCCCTAGGTTTGCTGATGACATCTGTCACTCCCAGGGAGACTATTTAAATACAATATGTCACCTTTAACTGTTTGCTAATCAAGTCAATGCTGTGGAATTTCTTGATCCATGATATATGCGGTTGCTTATTAGACAGATACAAACAGAAACGTTTCCTAGGAAGTTTAGTTCCAGTCCCTGTCTCCAGAATCAGAATAGTCACCACAACAGGGAAAGTGAATTGGCTATGAAATGGTAGGAGGAAAATAATTTTCTCCAAATCAGTAAAAAGCAAGAAGGAGTTGTTAAGGAACGCTGTTTTCCTTCCTCTAATTCTCACAGTGTAGAGGTCTCTGAGTCATCAGCTGCCTCCTGTGCCTGTTAGAATGTTGTTCTTTTAAGCTGAGATATCAGCTTTGTGAAATCAAAGGCTTTGGCAGGGCCAGTGAAACTCCTAGCTATAAAAGGGTCCTCAGTTCCATCCTTCATCTCATCATTCTCTCTCTGAAGACTCACCTTATGCTCCTGGTGACTGGAGTGGAGTGGGGAATGGAGCCACTTACGGGACAGTGTAGACAGACTGGCTCAGCAGAAGGTCAGTCAGACATTGCAGAGGGAGAAGTACCATTAGATATGGGTTGAAGCCCAGAATGGGGCAGAGCTGCTATCTGCTGGAGTTCAGTGGGCATGCACACATGAACCATGGAGACCAAGGATGTGGACTATCCTAGATTCAGCTGGTAGGGACTCAGCCTCCTCCACTCACCCTACCAAGCAAGATCCCATGGAACATGGACTAGAACTCTGAGGAAGGAAAAATCCTGAAGTGAAGTGCTTAGGAGACGCTGCTCAACTGGGTCCCTCTGAAAGTTTCTTGGACATGGAGAAACTTAGTCAGAGAGAGAGAGAGAGAGAGAGAGAGAGAGAGAGAGAGCTGGTTTAGAGGCCAGGCAGGGCCTGCTGGAGAGGAAGCTGGCAGAGCTGACTCGGGTGTTTCTGTGCAGGGAAGTTCCCAGAGATTGGTAAAGCAGCATGGGGTATTCAGTGATATCATCCTCCTGGACCCTGGAGGGCTACTTGGACCAGAAAGCTAGGCAGTAGCCTGAGAGTAGCTGGTGGCTCTCCATGGCTATCACATTCATTCATCCTGGGGTTTGAGGACTACTCCATTAGCAGATAGTGGGGAGATGAGTTCTGGTAGCAGTCTCAGGCCAGTCTCCCATGAATCCCCTCATTTCATTTCCTGCCACAACCCAGGCTCATCCCTGCCTCAGAATGGGACTCAAATTCTTGTGTGTGTGTGTGTGTGTGTGTGTGTGTGTGTGTGTGTGTGTGTGGTGCTATGGATTAAACCTGGGGGTATTCTATCTACAAGTTACACCCACCACCATCAGATTTTATTGTATTCTTCATTTGGAAACAGGGTCTTGCTAAGTTGCTGAAAGCCTCACTAAGTTGCTGAGGCTGGCTTTGAACCTGAACCTGTGATCCTCCAGTCTTAGTCTCTCAGGGACTGGGATTACAGGTATGTGCCACCACGCTGGCTGGGATACAACTTCTTAAGGTCCAGCTGTCCTTGGACTCAACATCCTTCCCTGTTGGGAGATAATGTTTTTGATTTTCAGCTTGGCCACTAACCTTGAGCTAGTTAGTTTATCTCTCTAAGCCCCAGGTTTTTCCTGGGACCGGGGAATGATAACATCTCCTTGGCAAGACTCCTGTGATGTGCAAGGGGCAGAGTAGGTGCTCAACAAATACCAGATCCTTCTAACCTTATACTTTCAAACCAAGACCATTCTTTTTTCTTCTTTTACTTTAACAGATTTAGTGCTTAAATACTTCACTTAAATTTAAAAAACAAAACAAAAAACCCACAAAGCTTATGTAATCACCAGCCTAAGTGGTTACATTAGCCTGTCTGTTATTCTGTCATCTTTTCCCAATAAACAGATTGTCTTCCTCTCTCTTTCCTCTCTGTGGATAGATCTGGAGGATCTGCAATGTGCAAAGCAGTTGGATTGATCGCTTATTGATCCAGAGTGAATTATGACCCCTTCAGGTAAAAAGCTTCCCATAAACACATCCAAAGCTGACCGTCTCAGGACTCCTGCAGTGAGATAATCAATACTTCATATTAGTATTAGCAGCATAGGTTGCTTTATCTGGTTGCTCATCAGGAGTGCTGAGTGGGCTCCCTGTGCTGGCTTGCTGTGGGAATAACAGCAATACACTGGGCTTTAGGTGCCCCCTTCACAGAGGCTAAAGGGTGGAGGAGACATTAGTGGCCCTGGTTTTGTCCCAATTCTGTCCCTTGCTGATGTGTGTTACTCTTGCCCCCTAGGTCTCCATTTTTTTCTTCTGCAAAATGTAATTTTTGTCCCTTTTTCTGCTTAACTCTCAGGACTTTTGCGCCACTGGGGATTAGGATGGGTAAGAAATCAGTTTTGGAATCTGAGGCCATATTAAAGTGTGCTTATTTCCCCTTCCCTCCTCTAGCACTTCAGATGCCTTAAATCAGGTCTTATTGCTCCTGGGACACTGAAACAGCTTCCAAACAGCTCTTTTCAAACAGCCAATTATTCCTTATAGTACTTCTCATCCCTACGCCACAACACACACATACATGTGCGTGCGTGTGCGTACCTCCCCCCCACATGTGCTCCTCTATTCTACATGTCATTGTCAAATTTATGTTTCTAAATGACAGTTGTGATTCTGCTCCTCTCTGATTCCACAATCTTTAAAAGTGTCCTATGCCATAGGATCAAGTCTAGACTTCCCAAATAGGTATCCAGTCCTTCCACAAACTACTTCACTTTTCTAGGTAGAGTTGCGTCTCACCTGCCCATGTCCTGTCTGTGTTTAGTTTCATTGAAACAGCTCGCACCTTCGCTAGCCATTAAGTGCTCCTGTCCTCCATTTTTCTTCTCCCAGTTCTGGCCCCTCTGTTCCCTGTCTTTAAAACTCTATCTCCTAGAAGCCACCCTTATTTTTTTTTCTGCCCACTGCCTGAAACATGGTTTCTGAATTAAGTGATTTAAGGATGGTTATGTACTTCCAGTGGGGCCAGTGCAAGCCTAGGACTAAAGTTTCTGGATAGGGAGTATATCCTTCTGTTGGTGAGACCTGAACCTGCACATTTTTTCCTTCCAGGAAGAAGAGCCTTCCAGGAAAGAAATCCAATGGGGGAGCATAAAGCCACGAGATAGAGCCAGAGAAAACTCCTATATAATGTTGAGCCTCTACATCCCTGTTATACCCAAATCTATTCCTGGACTCAGTTTTCTGGAGGATCCCTCTTAACCCCACCCCATATGCCTTTTCCTTTGTATAAGCCATATTGTGTTGGGTTCATTTCAGATGTAGCAAAAGGTATTCTGGTACTATATTTCTCTATATAGGTGCCACACTCTGAGAAATCCAGGGACATAGAGAGAGATCACCCAAATCCACTTTGAGATATGGTCTGAACTAGTCAGGTCTGCTGACCCCCAGGGCAGTGTTAGCCATGCTAAGCCAAGCAAAAATGTCACCTTCCCAAAATTTCTCTTGCAAAGAGATGACTTACTTAACATTGGAATTTTAGGCCCCTGCAGATAGTGGCAGGAAACTCCTGCTGTTTTATGCCATCTGGCCCTGTGCCTCCCTAGGAGAACATCTCTATTCCCAGGAGGTTATGGGAACAATTTATCCCAAGCTAGTGCAGCTGTGGTATTTGTTGTGGGCAGAGCTATGGCCAAGGGCCTTTTGCTCTTGGAGATGGGCCTTTCACAGTCCTCTGTCAAGAATTATTAATTTTCCTTGGAAACAGCTTCTTTTCACCCTCTTACAACATCCCTGGGACAATTGTCTCACAATGTCCCCCCCTGGAGATGGTTCTCATGCAAATGCTGGCCAAATGATTGAGCCTGTTTGTGGATGCCTCACTGCCTCCCAGCAGTTGGAGGAGGACATTCATTATTAGACCTGCAGGTGCCACGTGGGGAATTTCATTGTCTTTGTTAGTAAATAGGATTCATTAGGGTGCGCTGCAGGGCAGTGGGGAGAGGTGGTTTGAGTCTGGATGCTGATTCTGGATGCTATCTCATTTCTGCTGTACACACTTGATCAAAAAGGTAAGAGCAATATGTCTCTGACGTTCCATTTTGAAGCCCCCGATCAGCATGAGGCCTCACTATTTAAGGTGAGTGACCAAGTGCCTGCTGCAAACTTTTAACTGTAGTCTGGGCTCGTAATAGGGGAAAGGTCTCTACTAGTGATGGGGTATTTAACCTAGGATGAGGAAGGAAGAAAACCAATACAGACTTATGGCTCTCAGGAGCATAAATATATCTTAATTCAAAGAATTTAAAGGAAAAACTAGTCTCATCAAATTCTATTTTTTTTTCTTGTCCCTCATTTCTAACTGCAGTGTAAATAACAGGGCTAAGGAAAATACCATAGATATGTTTTGTGGATTTTGTATCCCTGATATCCAATTATCTGAAGTATATGATGAGTCAGATCCAGACTATGCACCATTAGAGGGGTGAGCAGAATAAAGGTGGCCTTATTATTGGCATGAATATTACTTTCAGCAGTCGCACACGCCAGGTACAGCATTGTTTAATCACATGGCTGTGTGGAGTGGTCTCTAGAAGCAGGGCATGAGATAGGGATCCTTATGCATGTGTTACGAAGGCAGTGCTCTCAGAAAGAAACCCAGAGGAAAGTGAGGAAAGCAGAGAGGGACATGTGGAAGTCTCCACCTTGCCAGGCTGGATCTCACCACAGGAAGTTTGAGAGCAGGAATGGCACCGAGTTCTCTCCACCCTGAATCAAGGGAACTGTGCTTTCATTTCTACCCACCAGTCAGTCATTTGACTGCAAGTATCCTGGAGGCTGGCCCATGATCTCCGAGGCATCTCTGGGCAGTGTGGTTCTTAGAAGAGGTGTAACTATGAATGGTTAGCAGGCACTCACAGCAGTGGAGGGAAGGGAACTGGTTCCTGGTTTGGTAAAAAGGAGCTAGGATGAGTCCTAACAGCATCTACTGCAGTGGGCTTGGCAGCTAGACTGCATTTGAATCCTCCACTTTCAAGTTGCACAACCTTCATTTCTCTCCACCTTAGTTTCTGCACCTGTAAAATGAGGAATAACAGTACTGCCGCCCTCATAAAGCAACTGCAAGGAGCAAATAAGAAAATATGAGGGACATGGTGAGGGCTTATGAAGGGAGCTGGGATGATTTGCACATTCAATGAGTTCCTCAGAACTGTGGGTGCTCCCTGTCCTCCCAGAGCCTCCATTGTGTCCTGCGTAAGTCTAGACCCAGAGCTGCTTGTGGAAGCTTTGTCTGTAAGCAAAAGCACTTCCTCCTGGACTCAGCAGCCCCAGGACAAGGGAGAGGGTACAGAGAGCCGAGTGAGTGCTGGGATGGAGAGAAGGTGCAGAAGAGCTTAGATTTCAGGTAGTCCCTTCATGCTTCTACCCCAGGCTCTCAAGAGAGGCTCCTGCGACAACTGGATTTTTCATGCTCTTCCAAATGAGCCTATAAAAATTCAGCCCATTTGGTTTGCAAACAGAAACTTTCCTTAAAAATCTTTGAGTTATTTGCTTTTTCTTTACTTTTCAGGGCCAAAGTTATTTCAAAGGAATAGGGTGCAGAGAGTAGAGGGAGGTGTGCATTTGTCAGTTATTTCTCTGAGGGTTTGTAACCATGGGGGACTTTGCTTAAACCGACATGACATTTGTCACTTTGCTATTGCTTTCTTACCCAGCGGGCCTCCGTCCTCAGTCACACATTTTCCTTTTTATCTGTCTGAGAGGAATATATGAGTAGAAGGAGGGAGGAAAGAAGCCTGCATTTGCATTTTTATTTTTATGTATGCTTTCTCCTTCCACAGGTGGACATCACCTCCAGTCCTCTGTCAGCTACAGTCTACTCCCTGGAACAGGGAGGATGGGGAGTTCAGCAGAGGCACAGAGGGGCTGGCCCCTCCTTCAGTCCTGGGAGAATGGGTGGGAACATGTGTTATATTTGAGACAGAGGAGAGGACTCCTGCCTCTCTGCGCCCCATCTGTGTTCATGACCACTCAATACATCTGTGCTTTATTCATTTAGGGAACCCAGCCTGATTGGTGCCTTCTGCCGGCTAGGTTCTGGGCTATGCCTGACATCATGGAGCTCACCTTCTCATGGGTAGCATGTACAATGACTGAGGTCAGCATCACATGGGTGGTGGAGGAGAGAGCCATGGGAGCCTCCTGATGGATCCAGGACAAGAGAGAGGACCCATAAAGATGATGATGCCAGAGCTGGATCTTGAATATAAATTGCATATAGATAAAAATGGTGGTGGGTACTTTCCAAGTGGGTGATATTACTGAGGTGTGAGAAAGGGTGGAGCATTCAGGGAGCTGCTGGTGTTTGCACTGTTGGGCACCAGATGCCTTTGAGGAGGGTGTAGCCAGAGGGGACTTAAACCCATGTGACATTTGTTACTTTGTTATTGCTTTCTTACCCAGAGGAGTGAGGGTGGAAGTAAGATAGAAATTAAATGAAAAGGTCTCATAAGTTATGCTAAAGATGTTGAACTTTGTCCTATGCAAAATGTGTGTGTGTGTGTGTGTGTGTGTGTGTGTGTGTGTGTGTGTAATAAGAGAGAGTTCTTTGATACAGCCTACTGGCCAATGAACAGGGGAAGATGGGAGAAAGGGAGACCCAGTGAGGCCGGAGGTGATGGCAGTTATCTAAAAGAAAGGCAGAGAAGATACTAGGAAGAAGAGAAAAGGTGATAATGTACCTGACTAGTTAAGAGGAAGGATAGAATAGTGTGTGGGAGTGGTGGTGCACGCTTGTAATCTCAATCGTTTGGGAGGCCGAGACCAGAGGATCTGGGTTCAAAGCCAGCCTCAGCTACCTAGTGAGGTACTCCCCAACTTAGTGAGACCCTGTTTCCAAATAAAGAATAAAAAATAGGGCTGGGGGTATAGCTCAGAGGTAGAATGCCCCTGGGTTCAATCCCCAGTACTGCAAAATAAATAAATAATAAATAAATAAATAAAATAAAAATTTAACTTTCTGAGTTAGGTAATGGGGGAAGGTAATGTCACCATATAAATTAGACCCTTCAGCTAGTTACACACAGTGTGTCCAATAGGCACCAAGCAAATATTTGTTGACCGTGAAAATGTATGCGTGGGAGAGATAGAAACTCCTCCCACAACTAATCTAGAAATTCAGTGCAATTCCAATTTTAAAATCCATTATAAAATTTTATGGAATTTCTCCAAAACTTTACTTGAGGAATTAAGGATGAAGAATAATCATGATTATAAAAATTAAAAGAAAAGGATTTTTCTATCATATATTGAAATATATTATGAAGTTATAATGAGTGTTACAAGAGCCAGGTATGGTGACACATGCCTATAAACCCAGGACTTGGGAGGATGAGACAGGAGGATCGCAGATTCTAGACCAGCCTCAGCAACTTAACAAGATTTTCAGCAACCTAGCGAGACCTGTTTCAAAACAAAAAAAATAAAAGGACCTTGGGGTGTAGCTCAGAGGTAGAACGTCCCTGGGTTCAACTCCCAGTACCAAAAAAAAAAAAAAAAAAAAAAAAAAATTAAAAACTGTTAAAGGGTTGTTATTGTCTCAAAGATAACTGTATTGATAGAACAAATGTAGTAGCCATTCTCATTCACTTATAAGCTGTTTTCATCCCCAGGATGGCAGTTGAGACGTAGAGACTAAGAGCATCCACCTGGCAAAACTTTAAATGTTTGTTATTTGGCTCTTTGCAGAAAAAAAAAATTGCCAACTCTTGCTCTAGAAAGAGACTTAAGCATTTATGGCAATTGACGTCTGATGGAAATGGTATTACAAATTAATGAGCAGGAAGGAATTGCCAATAAATGGTGCTCAGATATTAGTTTTTCTATAGGAAGGAAATTAAAATTAGATTCTTACCTAATTTCAAAAACAAAAACAATCCCAACTATATTAAAAATCTAAATGTGAAAAGCAGAACTTCATAACCTTGTGAAGGTAGTAGAAGGTCAGTGTTAATCATTTCAGGTAATGAGAACCTTTGCAGGCAAGACCCCAAAAGTAAAATTCATAAATGAAAAAATTGTTATGTGACTACTAGTACTATAACTATTACCACCACTACTACATATACACATGCACACATACACACAATCTATCAGGGAAAATACACCACAAACCAAGTTAACACACAAGACCAGAGTAGAAGATAATTACTATGCAGATGAGGGAGTGGTCCCCAGAATGTGTCAAGAAGTCCTACATATTGAATTTTCTTGGCAAAGTACAAATAGCCCAATAGAAGTATGGCGAGAACATTAAGTATTGTTGTTTCAGAGAAGAGGAAAATATTAATGGACAAAAAAACGAGAAATGCATAGCCACATTACTGATCAAGGGAATACAAAGTAAAACAAAAGTGCTATACTGCTTCCCACCCATCTAAGGGGAAAAACTCAGAAAGAAAGTCAGATAATTCATCCTAAGTGTGGAAAAGTAGAGCAACAGGAAAACCCATGACCAGCTGTCTAGAGGATGACTGTACATAGCCACTTTCAGCAGCATTCTGGCAACATCTGATAAAACTGAAGATGTGTACCCTCTAAGACTCAGATATTTCCTGTGGATTGTGTGCTTCAACGAGTCTCAGTGCCCAAGGGCATGCCTTGCAGCATTATTGAGATGGCAAAAAAATAAGAAGCCATCTAATGGCCCTGAATATGAGAATAGACTCACAAACTGTGGCCTATTCAAGGTTTGGACTACTACGTAACCATTATGTCAGCAAGAATCTATCTCGAAAAGATATAATACCAATGGAAGAAGCAAATTGAGAAATGTGATAAATTTATGTAAATTAAGAGTGTCACAAAACAATGTATTTGTTTTGCATATATCATCTATCTATCCGTTCATCTAAAATTAGGACTAGTATATGTCTTCACCAAAAATAAATAAATAAATAAATAAATAAATAAATAAATAAATAAATAAATACTTATAGAAAAAAGAATGGTTGCAGGGTGGGGAGGCATTTGAAGTCTGTACAGTTCTAGTTATTTTACAAAAAATGAGTTTTAGAGAAGTTGAGAACATTTTCAATTGTTAATGGAAAAAACAGTCATGTGACTGTCATCTATGTTTTATCTCAGTCTGTTTTAGATTTCTAAAATTGAAAGAAGAGAGCTATGAAATAGGAGAAGATCCTTTCTCTCCTGGCTGTGCCAGTGAGGTTGCAGGATAAATATCAGATGCCTCTGATCAGATCCTATGTGGCATGATGATCTAAACCAATCATGGTGGTAGGGGATGAAACCCCCATCCCAAACAAGGCACTGGGAGCAGGGGAGGGTGGTTCTCTAGGGAAACTTTCAGGCAAGTGAATTTCGGAAGACAAAGTCAATGGCTGACTGATACAAGAGAGAGAGCTGATATATCTGGAATGGAAGAGGAATGATGTGCTACTTTCTGAGTTCTTCACATTGCCTGGGCCCCTTCTGAGGTGCTGAACTGAGGAATGGGTTAAGAGGAACACTGGGATACTGGAAACTTCTCCCTAACTATACCCATCGGAAAGCTGATTCTGAGTCAGCTGCCAGTTGTCAGCCTTTTTCCCATGCTGGGATCTACAGGGCATCATTCTTGGCTCTTGTCCCAGAAGCTATGGGTAAAACATTTTAAAGAATCATAAATGAAACATAAAATTTTTGGAATTCAAAAGTCCTTCTTGACACTACTGGAAAGGTGCGGTTGCCCAGCTATTAATCTGTGGGTTTTGCATCACAGAGAGGACAGAGCTGCATTTTCCATTTGGGTTATAAATTTGAAGCATTTACTGATCTCTGTGGTCCTCAGCTAACATTAAGAAAAAGAAACTAGATGGATGAATCAACGCCTCCTATCCGCCGACAGTGGGAATTGGAGTGGTGTGAGGTTTTACATGAGGGCTTCTATAATTCTTTCAATTATTGCTCAGCTATAACTATTAACAGAGTTGGCAAAAAATGGACATTTAAATGCTCAGACTACTGGTTTCTGAGAACTTGAGACTACTTTGGGAAATACACAATTTCCCAAATGACTGAATGACTAACCTATGACTACTAAAATGGGGCTTAAAGAAATGGTGGCTAGGGTAGGAATAACAATTCCAACAGAAACAATAAAAATAAACAATAGCTCATGGGCTGAAGTCCTCCATGTGCCCTACATTGTGCTTCAGACTTTACTTTCACTCTGTGTTAATTTTTACAACAGGCTCTGAGAAATTTGTGTCATTACTGGTTCACGGCTGTAGAAACCAATGTTTAGAGAAGAGCCAAAGGGTGAGCTCACAGTCATGGAACTAGTAAACAACAGAGCCAGAGCTCAAAGCTAGGCTAACTCTAATTCTAAAACTCATATTTAGCATCACACTTTACTGTGTAAATTGAATTGGAAGATGATTGGTTTAAAATAATGAAGTGTGTGGGGGGGGTACTGGGGATTGATCCCAGGGGTACTCTACTTTTGAGCTACACTCCCAACCCTATTTTATTTTTTATTTTGAAACAGGGCCTCATTAAGTTGTGGAGAGCTATGCTAAGTAGCTGAGGCTGGGTACGAACCTGTGATCCTCCTTTTTCAGCCTCCCAAGTACTGGGATTACGTGGATGTGCTACCACACCCGGCTTGTAAGGATGCAATATTTTTAAATACAAATATTAAACTCATACCATATATCTGCTTTTGCAAACAGATAGACACCCTTATCACATGATGTACTTACACAATCATATCAAAGTCACTCACTGAACTGAACCTGAAGGGGAGGGAGGGCGAAGGAATGGGGTGGGAATTGGGGAAGGGGTCAAATGAAAATTGTGGAATTGTGTGCAAATATGTTGTTAACAACTTGTGCTTAACAAAGATGTATGCTACATTGCACGAATAACTACAACAACAACAAAAAGAACAAAATCATGTTATTTGCAGGGAAATGGAAGGAACTGGAAAACATTATGTTAAGTGAGATTAGCCAGTCACAAAGAGTAAAGAAGCATAGGTTCTCCCTAATATGCGGATGCTAGGGAGAAGATAGGATATGGGAGGGTCTCCAGATGAAAAAGGAGAGACCCTCAAAAGCAAAGAAGTTGATTTAACTGAAGGGATTGGACAGGGGGAGGGGGGCACACTAATGTATATCAAGGTTACTCACTAAACTGAACTTGAGAGGGAGGGAGGGCAAGGGAGCGGGGTGGGAATTCGGGGAAGGGGTCAAATGAGAATTGTGAGCACATATATCGTTATCAATTTGTACCTAACAAAGATGTATGCTTACAATGTATGAATAAGAATAAAAATTGAAAAAAAAATAAAATAAAAAATTCAAATCTGTATTTGAAATCCCTTTTGAGAAGTCACTAAGGAATGCCAGGGGAACTTCTTTAGTTAAGTGAGCACAATCTTCAAAAATACATTGCTTTAACAAATCGAAGATGTTCATATTAATCAATGACTTTGTCTCTACATGGTGTCAGGTAATCTACTTTTGCTAGCATTTATTTTCTAAGAGTGCTCAGTGTTTCTATGAGATGGTATGACAGGAGCTGGCTCCCTGTCCCCTAGACTTTTTTCTACTTCTTCCTAGGCATATGGGGCTGAATCACATTTCCCAACCTCCCTTGCAGTTAGATATACCAATAGGAATAAATTATGCCAATGGATCATAGGTATAAGTGACAAGTATCACATCCAGGCCAGGCAAGTAAAAATCTTCTGGTCATAATCCTGTATCTTTTCCCCTCCTTGAAGACCATAGAAGCCATATGCTGAAGATGGTGGAGCCACGGGATGGACAGAGCCTGGCTCCCTGAGCCACCCACCATTGAAGAACTCTTGGGCTTTGTTTAATCAAGGGATAAAAGTCTATTGTGTGAATCCATTGAAACTTAGGAATAGTTTGTTGCATTAGTGCTATTGCATTATCCTAATTCATATAGCCTGATATTACCATATTTCAATGAATAAACAGTACACAGTTTTTCCACTTTTGAACATTTCTGAAATTGTTGGACTTGGTCTAATAGTTCCCAGCATCTAACACTTGCTGTTAGCCTTGATTGAAGTCTAATTCAAAGAGAGTAAGTTTGTATTTGTTTCTTGCATTATGTGGGACTGCTATTAAGTGAGGTTTCTATTTTCCTTCATACTGGAGATTGAACAGAGGGGCATTATACTCTGAACTACACCTCCAGCCCTATTTTTATTTATTATTTTGAAATAGGGCCTCACTAAGTTGCTGAGGCTGGCCTCAAATTAGTTGCAATCTTCCTGTCTCATCCTCCCAAGTACTGGAATTAGAGGTGTAAAACAACACACCTGGCTTTACTTGAGGTCTCTTTAAATGAAATTCTGTTTCAAGTATTCTAGGTGACATTAGTGTGAATTGAAATTTCACACTTGCCTGAATACCAGTTTGTGGTTCCAACTCTCAGGGAATAATTTTTTTTCTACCTTTATCTGATTCAAAGGTTGAGACAAGCTAGTTTCCCTGTCACCATTTCTAGGTGATGGGTTTATTTCTCATTTACTCATATACATGCTCATGGTGTTCTGGCTTTATGTAGGAAGCGCTATTAAACACCTCTGTTGTACATCTTTTTTTTTTTCTTTTTTGATGGTATGTAAAACAATATTGTATCTTACAATTGATGGTATCTTGAATGAGATGAAAGTTAGTGTTATTATCTCCAGATTATAGATGGAAAATAAAAACATCTGAGGCACAGAGATAAGGAACCCACTATTTAAATAGGAGAGCTGAGATATGGACCCAGTATTAGACTTCTGAGTCTGGGCTCTTTGCTACCATGCCGCTGCAAAGGTGGCCCTGTGACTGTGTGTGGCTACCCAAAGGAGGATGGGTGGGGCATTGGCTAAATTTGAAACCAGCTCTATCATCATGAAGAGTTTGAATCTAGGTGTGACTCTAAACCTCATATACACTGATGATAATAAGAAACTTATCAGGTTGCAATAAGGATTTAATAAGATTACAATGTAAAGCATTTGGCATGGTGCCAGGCACAGAGACCATATTCAGTGATGGTCAGGTACAATTTTATTCTTTTCACCACTATGCTATATTGCTTTCCAACTGTAAAATGTGAAATATTTGTTCAGTAACTGTCACGTTTCAGCTTGACTATCTCATTTAGGCCATGGATAAAGTCACTATTATCCTCATTACATAAATGAGAAACTGAGCTCAGAGATGTAAGAAAATCGCCCAGGCCATTTCACAGGAAATTGCCCAGATCATTACATGGGTAGGCAGCAGCAGAACCTGGATTCAAACTCAGGACTGCATGGCTCTATAAAATAAGCTCTTTCTTCTTTATTCTGGCTTTCCAACTCCACCTGCCTCCAGCAGATGGTATTTTATGGTTCTTTAACCTGGGAATGATTCTTGACTTCTCAAAGACATCACCCTGACTTGCTAGAACAGGAAATCCTCTCTCTGGTTCTAGCTGGCTAGCTGAGGTTGCTTGCCCTGGGGAGAGGGCAGTCAGCCTAATGCAGCTTAGGACAACATCTAATTCACTTTGTACTGTGTGCCTTTAGGTGATTATCACAATGTCCAAATGACTCTCATCAGAAGGGCTCCCTATGCCTGGCCAGGTCTTCCTAGTCAGGGAAGGCTTCCTGGAGGAGAGGGCATTCTAGTCAGGCCTAGACAATTGGTAGGTCCTGTGTAATTGGTAGAAAGGGAATGGAGGGCACTTGAGGTTAGAGGTCCAGTGAGAGCAGAAGGGTGGAAGAAAGGATGAAGGCGTGGGGCTGGAAGGACATGGGAGGTTGTGCCAGTGCATGGAGATGGTTCTACCTGTGTCACTCCCTATGGGTGCTTAGCAGGAGGAAGACATGCTCCTTTAGTCTGTTTCTGCAGCTGAAAGACAAAGGACTGGGTAGTTGTCTGCACCTTATCCCCTGCCAGGTAATCCAGCAAAGCCCTAGACACACATCTGTGGCCCCATCCAGGGACCAGGCTGTGGCTCCTGCCTGCCTTACTCTGGGCATCTTTCTTAGTGCCGAGCCCAGTGCCTCATGCCTGGATTCTCTTGGTCTGCCCAGCTCATGGCACCCAGTCTGTCTCAGCATGAGGCTGGTCTTGCCCTGCATGGGGAGCTGGACTGTTGAGGTGATAGGAGTCAAACGCCAATCAAAGAAGGGGATGTGTTTGTGCATGTCACCAAAATTCCTCTAGGCATGGCTAGCTTTATGGATTAAAAATGGTGACCGACTTGGTCCTTTCCCTCTCTTGGCTCTTCTTTCCTCCCTGTTGCTTTCCCATGCAGATGGATTCCTCTATGGTGTGGTGAACATTGTAATTCTCAGCTGGAATGGCCACCTGCCAGGGATTCTGGTCTTATTCCCTAGCAGCAGGCCCTGGTTTGCACATCTGGCACATGTTCCTATCTTCTGAGTGTTCATGATCAAGGGATGAATAGCCCTAATGACCAGTCTCAGAACAGGGTTCTGCCTCAAGAATAGAGTATGCGGTGGTGAGGGAGGGGGATTTAGAAAATCACAGGGCCTGAGGACAGGGAAGGGAGATTCCCAAAGGGAAACCAGATGCTACTTTCAAGGACAGGGAGGTGGTAGATGGAACAGCCATGAGGGCTGAGCCCCCAAATACCCTGTCCCCAGTGCCCTGAGCTCCAAGCTCAGGCTGCTGTCTATACAGCAGTCTTTGCTTCTCTGTATATAGGAAGAAAAAAACAAGGGTGACCTGCCCTCAACTCTGAGAACTGTTCACTCTGCTTGCCCTGTTGATGGTAAATACCCATTGGCTTTGGAGATGAGTTGCATTGGGGAGCTGAATCCTAGGAACACCAGCTGGTCTGAGGTCCTAGCAGTGGCCTCAGTGCTTGCTGACTCATCTCATGGAGCAGATGTGAGCTTCTGGTTACACCTCCCTTTCCAGCCAGGAGCTGGCAGTGAGTATGTGGGCAGGGCTGGCAGGAGGTGAGAGGGACTCCTGAGACCATGGTGGTAGCTGCCTTGCATCCGCACATACAGGGAGAAACCTGAGAAATACCCAGCAACTGCTATGGGCATCTCTCTGAGTGAACATGTGATTTATATACTCAAAAATACCCTAAATGTCAAAGGTTGCCAAACAGGGTGTTTACCTCAACTCATTATTTGTCCTCTAGCCACCAGGAGGAGAATGCTGAGTGAAAGGTGAAATTAGTTTTGACCTCAATTTCAAGATCCAGGTTATCTCCTTCCCAAGATAGAAACAATTCTCAGAATAAGAGGCAAATGCTCAGGATCAAACACAGGGCAGGTGAGTCCCAGGAGGAATCAGGGTAAAGGAGTATTATGTGACCTGGCAGATGGGTTGCAGGAGGGCAATCAAGTCCCTCTTTTGTTGTTAGAGAGACCAGCTAGGGCTTCCATCCAGTGCATTGCTCTCTGGTGGAGGGGGTGGCTGGGAAGGTGCCATATGACAAGAGCCTCTCTTAGTGGGATGGCGAATATGATTAGAGTGGCATGCTCTGTAGACTATGGAGGGAGATGGCACAATTTGCCTTAATGCTGTTATGCATCTATCTCACCAAGGAGGTGATATTTTAACTGAGAACCTAATGATGGGAAGGAACCAGCCATGCTCAAAGATGGAGCAATGAGTGTGATGAGTCCCCATGAGGGAAAGGGGCTGGTGTGTGCAGAGAACGGTCCAGAGCCCTGTGTGGCTGGAACTGTAGGCTGGCAGAGCAGAGCCAAGGGTTATGTGTGTCATGCAGGGCATGGTAAGGAGCTTGGGCTTGAGGAGTGAGAAGCCAGCACAGGGATTTAAGCAGGGAGTGGCAGGGTCCAGTGTGCAGTATGTGTGTGTGTGTGTTACTGGGATTGGATCCAGGGGCATTCTACCTCCGAGCTACATCCCCAACCCTATTTTGTTTTGTTTGTTTCTTTGTTTTTTAATTGGAAACAGGGTCTCACTAAATTGCAAAGGGCCTCACTAAGTTGCTGATTTTGGTCATGAACCTACAATCCTGTGTCAGCCTTTCTTTTTTTTTTTTTTTTGCGGTACTGGGGATTGAACTCAGGGGCATTCTACCTCCGAGCTACACCCCCAGCCCTATTTTTTATTCTTTATTTTGAAACTGAGTCTCACTAAGTTGCGGAGTGCCTCACTAGGTAGCTGAGGCTGGCCGCGAACCTGGATCTTCCGGTCTCAGCCTCCCAAATGCTGGGATTACAAGCGTGCGTCACCACACCCGGCTCTGTCTCAGCCTTTCAAATACTGAGATTACAGGCTTGTGCCACCATGCCTGGCCCAGTGTGCATTTTAAACAGAACCTGGGTGCTTCTGGGAGATTGGTTTGACAAGGCTCCAGTGTGGAAGCAGGGAGGCCAGAAGGTGCCCCCAGGCCAGGGTGCTGGTACTAAAGGTAGCAGTGGAAATAACACAAGGCTTGTGATTCAAGATTGATTTTGATGTGGTTTTAGACATCAAATTGACAAGATTTGTTGAATTGACAGGATATATGGATAGTTTATACTTGGAACTGAGCAAAAGAGCATGTGTCACTTCTAGATTTCTAATTTGGACAGAGAGGCAGCATTGACTCAGGCACAGGAGTCTCTTATTCCATGCTCTGTGTGATCTCCAGTAAGCAGTTGAGTAGGAAAGTGTGAAGGGGTCTCTTAAGAACAGACACTGCCAGAACACCAACATTTAGAGGTGGGTTGGCTGAAGAGAAAATTCACAAAGCAGAGTGAGAGGAAAGGAGGACCCACAGAATGTGGTGTCACAGAAGCAAGAGCAGTATAGATTTAGAAGAGGGGGGCATCTATTTGAGACTGATGTTGCTCAGAGATTTAGTAAAATGAGAATTACCATTGACTTTTGGAATAAGAAGTTTGGTTGGTATCAGAGGTGGAGAGTAGCCCAGATTGGAGCAATTGAAGATTGAATGGGAGGTTAAATTTTATATCACATCTAGGCTGAGCCAGTGATAACTCCTAGACAACTTTTTACTTCCCCTTCTGCTGCGAGGAGGCTACTCATTCCAGATGAAGCAGCTACAGGACAGTAGAGCCTTCATCAGACTCCATCTTAAGTGACTGCATAGAGCAGGACCTCCTTCCCTGAAACTGACAGGTGCATGGAGCCCCCTTCCCTGCCCCATGTCCACCTTTCTCTGCCTGCATCTCTATAGCTTTAGTGACTAGATGGAGTAGGAGCTGCAAGGCAGATAGAATGATCTCCAAGTTTTTTCTTTGCTTGCCCTTCTCTGGCTCTACCAAACAAGAGAATTGCATTCTTCTTCTCTTTTTATAGTCCCGTGTTGATGCTACTGTTTTTATTTTTCCCAGACCCTCCTCATCCATCCTCATCCATCAGCAGGCATCTCTCAAATCAAACACCTTGCAAGCTTTCCGAGTAACAGATCCCTGCCACAGAGCTAGTGCTGCTGAGTCTTCATCATGGGTACAGTCATCTATCCGTTGACTGAGGAGTTGTTATTAATAATGGGTGGGAAAATATCTACTTGGCTGCTCCGTCATTGTTATTGCCTTTAAATACTATTTAAAGAAGAAACATAGTCAATACACTTAATTTATGATTTTCTCTGAGCATTTTGGTAACAATTCATTTTAAGTGGTAGGCAGTGTCCAAAGACTGGCTACAGTAAATCTGCAGTTCAATACAGCCAGGTTTCCAATCTGAAGAGCTAAATAGAAATGTGCATATTCCCTAGTTATCTCTCTGCCATCAACATAGAATGGTTGCATCTGGGTAGAACTTCCTTGGTACCATCCAATCCAGGTTGCATCAGTCTGGGATGTACTTGATCCGATCAGTAAAATAGTGGGTGTTTGCCCTTCTGGTCCCAGTCATTAGTGGGCTGTTGATAGCTGGTGTTTAAATACCTCTAGTTTCCACCACTGAACCAGGAAGCCTCCTTTGTTACGCATACTTTGAGTGCTTTGGTCAGAGTTGCCTTTGCACACTAGTTGTTTTCGGAGGCAGCCTTGAACTCAGCAATCTCTCAACATTGTTCCTTGAGGTCACTAGCCCCATTGTAGCCTGGTCTCAGGTAGAGGCAAACTGTGCACAGCATGAAATCATCATTAAGCAACAGCAGGATGGGGATTCAGTTGGAAAATTCTCATTTTACTATCATTGTTAAACTACAAACTTTCTAAACAAGTCATTTTTTAATGCAGAACACAGAAGCATACTGAACACAGGATTCTCACACATTTTGGCCTTTGTGGGCATCATCATGAAACAGATGTTTTTCTTTACCGGGGTTTGTGTCTTTGAAGCATGAAGAATGACACTTGCAGACAACAGAAAGGCGAGCCAGGAGTTTATTGTAAAGAGAACAGGAGGGTAAAAGAAGCAGACCGCCCTTTTGAACAATGGGGCAGCTGCCTTCTGGACACTAATTGGGAGTAACCCAAGCCATATGCCATCACTTGCAAATTGCTTTCTCTCAAAAACCATGAAATCTACCAAAGAGAGTTGCAGGTTACCCCTATGGGTTGATGTAGTGGGTGACCTGCAACTCTCTTTGGTAGATTTCATGGATTTGGGCCAGCCTTGATGTCCAGTGGGTGTCTTCTGGTTGCTACCTGGAAGTTGATGGGGGGTCTCCGGGAGCTCCTTTCCCCAGCCGCACTACGGGGTCCCTTCCAGTTCCCTGGGGCATTAGGAAGGTGGACTGGCCGAATGCCAACAACACCAGGCAGGAGACAGACTCGTGGTACAATCTCATTTATTGAAGAAGCAGGAAGGTTTTTTATAGATAGGAGCAAGAAGGAGGAACTTGGGATCCCAGCCAATCAGGGCACTGATCACACTCTGTGGTTAAAGCAAAGCGGACAGCATGTGCTCTTCAGGAGTGAGGAAGTCCCTTGCTGGCCAACCAACTCCTTTTGGTATCCTTTGGTATCTTTAATTCTCGCCTCGAATTAAAGAGCCCAGGTCCCTTTTTGAATGAGCTTTCCCTGCAGGAGTCACCTAGACTGAGTGCCATCAGCTATACACCACTTTCTCCCCAGGTCAGCATGATCTGCAAGAAAGAGAAAGAAGTTCCCAGAGGGAGGAGTTCCTAATCAGGTAACCACTTAGGGTGGCTTGTCTAGGGGTTTATATACTTCTTTGAATTTCCTTTTTCAGTTGGGTTCCCAGAGGTTGTTTCCTAGAATTTAGATAGTGGGGTTTAGAGGTTGTTTCCTGCGATTTAGATAATTTATGGCCAGGAACAGCTGGAGTCCTATAAACATCTGGTCACTCTCAGGAGGTTTTTAATATTGTTAGCACTCAGAAGATTGGGTCCTGTTGACTTGGAAATTTTGGTATCTTGTTAACACTTGACAAGGTTTGGTCCTCTCAGGATCTTTGAAATTCATTTAGTACTTGTTGCCTCTCAGAAAATTAGATCTTCCCACCATGGCTCTCTTTGGCCCTATCTACCTATTATCTTTCTATCTCCTCAATCAGTCTTTAGAAATTGAAGAAGTGAGTTTATAATTCAGGAATGTCCTGCCATGTCATTCTTTTTAATTCAGTAAATATTTGAGTGATTCCTGGGTGAATTTTTGAGTGACTTCTAGAGTGAGATTATGTTATAACATGCTTCTGGTTACATTATAACATACTTCTGGTACCTCTCCTCTGGGCAGGGGGTGGGATGGGGTGACTCCAGGACAGGCTTCACAGTGCAGGAGATTCTCCTACAGCAAGAGAAGCAAGGGAACCCTGACATTAACATGACCTTCTAATGGCGCAGCCCAATTGGTGACACACATATGTTTTTAGTACTTCAAGATATTTTTTTACATTTGATGCCTGCAACCATCCCATGAGTTAGATAAGGCACAGATTGTAGGTCCTTGTTTGATGGAGGAGAAAATCGAGGCCTTGAGTTAAGTCCTTGTCTACTTCCTATCCTAATAATTGATGTGAAAGTCTGGCACCTTCCTAACTGCTGCACAGATAAAGCAGAGCAAACCTAGCTTCCAGGCTACCCAGGGTGATGGGCCTCATAACAGACACTCTTAGAATCACTCATTCTCTTGGTTTGCTATCCTGAGCTCTGTGCACCTACCTTCCAGCAACTGGGTGCATTGCTTCAAATGGCAGCACCTACAGCCTTTTGAAGGTTTCCTGTCAGCTCCTGGAGGTATTCCAGCTGCAAGCAAGAAGGCAACTCAAGCACCTCATGGTTTCAATACCTTCCATCCTGGGCCCGTAGCCAAAAAATGACTGCTGCAGGGCATGAAAGTCTAGCTGTTTCACCTCAAGGTGGCACTGAAGTGTAATTTATGCTCAAGAATTCCCCATGGGAATAGCCCAAGGCTGGGACTCCAACTGAAATGGCCTCTTGCTTGGCTTCTCCTCCTTCTCTGTCCTTGTTTCTCCACTATTTTCTCCTTTCTTGATGAATTACTTGTGTACAAATGGCCACCTCAGAGTCATTTTCAGAGAGAATCTGACCTAAGGCAAGCCTTGCACTTGCTCTGGGTACCTCACAGCCTCCTAACTTGCTGACAAGATCAGCAACTTGAGTGTACTCCCTCTGTCCTCTGACTAATAATATCTCTCCTACTTAACTGTTCCTAGGTTGGATAGGTTTTTTTGTGAGTGAATTTCCAGGATGGTGTCCTGGCCACCTTTCTGAATCTTTTGTGTGGTGTCTGTTGTCTGATCAATATATACCTCTTTAAGGATAGTAAACAGTGCTCATGTAATTATTAAAGACTTGTAAATTCCCCAGTAACTTGGGACTAACAGGCCTGGCTGGGGAGTAAGGGTATTGGGAAATTTTGCTATAGGCTTCCACACTAAAGTTACATTTTCCTTGTTTTCTCTTTATGTCTTTCTTTTTCTTCTTTGTGGCATTGGGGATTTATCCCGGGTGCATTCTACCTCTGAGCCATGCTACCAATCCTATTTTATTTATTTATTTTCATTTTGAAACAGGATCTCACTAAGTTGCACAGGGCCTCACTAAGTTGCTGAGGCTGGTCTCGAACTTGTGATCCTTCTATCTCTGCCTCCCAAGTACTGGGATTATAAGCATATCCCACCATGCCATGCTTTTATGTCTTCTTTCTATGCATTTCTTTTATTTCTTCTATACTACCTTAATCCTACCCTGTTCTCCAAAAGTCCCTGGCATGGTTGAGTCTTCAATACCCACAGCTGTGCCCAGCTTAATAGTACCTCCTTTTGTTAGCTTGTTCCTGCTCCCTTACTCCTGTTCCCTGGGAACACCTTCCAAATCAACCACCTGCACTTAGTCTCTATCTCAAGGACTGCTTTTGAAGGGGGCCCAAATTAGTATAGGTATTCAGTGGTCATGTGTTTAGCTCTCTTCAGGAATAATTTGAGGTGCTGAGCTAGGATCTGCCAGCCGTCCATTGGTTGAGTGTCATTCTGCAGAGCTTTGCTAACAATTCCCTGCCTTTCCTTTTCCTGTTTCTGTGGGCACAAGTAGAAAGTGTGATGAATCTGCCCATATATCTCCCCTCTCATCTGGAGTGTGATGTTAAACATCTCAACTCCAGAAGCTTGATTCATCTACGGAAAAGCCATTTGCTAGCAGCCTGAAAAGCCATAAAGATCTTTTGGTGTGACAAGGAGTCAGTTATTTTGGTGTCATATTACTGCCCCCAAATTCAAATAGAACCAGGGCCTGAGGTATCTAATATTTTCCAACAGAGGTGTTTAAAGATGCATTACTCATTGGTATTGCCCACTTCTTGCCCTGTTGAGCGCTGTGGAAGAAAGTCAATGTTTTGATAAGGAAACTAAGACTCAGAGCTAGAATGACTATAAAACTGCCAATGGATACCTGAAGAATTTTGCAATATTGCATTTGACACTTGATTTCCCCCAGAATATGTTGCCTGTCTCAGCCAAGGATCTTCTGGATGCATAAATTCTACCAGGGAAGTGGCTCTGCATCTGTACATCTGCATTCCTTTAAAACAGTGAAACTCCTCTTTACCCAATTTCTAGAGATTCCCATGGCAATCATATTCTTTACTGGAACTCCCATCTGGAAAAATTTCTCTATTTTCCCTTGACTTCATCTCTAGCACCTTAGGGGAAATCATGGATGAGAGGTCTCAGGATTCTCTAAATCTAGCCACCAAAATGAAACAGGATATTGCATTTCTTTAGAAAATATTCTTTATGAAATAAAGCACTGATACTGTACATATGTTAAAAGTAATCCTAATGTCCAGTTCTATAAGGTGGGTGTTGCTGGATCTAATTTATAGTTGAGAAAAATGAGACTCAGGGTGAATGGTTTGTCCGAGCTCATGCAGCTAGCATATGGTGAAGCTCAAAGCCAGTTTCCAGGTCTCTGAGTCCACATTCAGTGTTTTCTCTAGCAGAACATATTTTCTGGAAGGAGATGGTCCTTATAGTGGCTAATAAAAAAAGGATGTTGGGTGATGTGGATTTGTACATTTCTCTAAGTATTGTACAGAGGTAGGAATGCCATATATCTGCCCAAGATACAAACCCCACTAGAGAACAGGTTTTTGCCTGTTTGGAACTAACTAAAATGTATGAACTGCCAGTCCCTTGGCCTTGCCCTGGGCCATTGGGCAGCCTTCCAATTCCCAAAGGTTTCCTAATAATCCCTAGAGTAGATAAGGTTGTCCTGCCCAACAGGCGATAGTATTCTGGTTTCCATCAGCCTCCAGGTTTGAATCTGGGAGAGCTAAACATTTGCTATCTAGTGCTGGAGGATTTCACCATGTGTGAGGGGCCCTGAGGTCCAATCACAGTGACACCAACAGGAGTGGACTCCTTTTTCTTATCTCTGAGCAGCCAGTTCTTCCCCTACCCCCAACCACCACCACCACCACCATGTCTCTTTGGAAATGGTCACTTAGACAACAAAAGGTGTGGATTTAATCTTTTATAGCACACATCTCAGATCAACCTTCCCTCCTCCAAAAGGAAGCAGATGTTTCCTGATGTTGGAACTCAGAGGAAAGACACATGTTAGACCCATGCACTGCCTCTCTCTCTTCTCTGCTTCATGACCAACATTGAGAAGCAATTCTCAGATTGGAGCCAATGTTTTCCTATCAGGAGAGGTTGACTATATGTCTGCTCACAGCAGCATTTTTCATATTGCCCCAAATAAATCCAATCCAAACTCTATGTCAGCACTTTCAAGGCTGCAACTCACGATTGAGCACATTACCCTCCAGCCACATTGACCTCTGTCTCATTGCCCTATCTACCAAAACATTGGGTTCCTCTGAGGCTTTGCACATGCTCCTTCCAGGCCTTGCTTGTTTCCCAGGCCCCTGCACAGCTGCCTCCTCAGCACTCTGCCCCACCCCCCAAAGCAGCCTCCCTGCCCACTGTTCCCTGTTCAAAGCCTCCTTCCCCTCCTGAAACTATCATATGCCTATGCTATTTCCTTCCAGCACAACACTGAAATTCTTGTTTGTTTACTTGCTTGTCTATTGTTTGCATCACCTTATTAGAATGCAAACTGTTGTATTCAGGGATGTATCTGCATCCCCTCTAACAGTGCCTCTCCCATAGAATATTTGTTACATGAATGAATTCCTAACAAGAAAAATGGCTGCAGCTTCCAGAAACCCCATCTGGAATTCACAGTAAGTTGCTAGTGACTTTAAATGATCACTCCTCTATTGTCTTACAGCTGGTCTCTCCTCCTCAGTATGCCCTTCCTTTCCCTGTGATTTTTTTTTCTTCCTTCTTCTTCTGCTCCCTCTCCTTTCCTTTCTCCTTTGTCCCTTCCTCTTTTCTTCTGCTCCACTTCCTGGGAAGCAGATAACCTGGCAGGCAGACAGGGAAAATTGTCCTATCTGGTTTCCCCACAACAGACATTGGCATGATTCAGAAAAATCTTTTTACTAGATCCTGGGTGGTACCAATGGTGATAGAGTCCACCAAGGATCCCCAGGCCAGGCCTAAGGCTCTAGACAACCCATCTTGTGCTCTAAATGAATCTGTCACTTCTGAGATTCATCATTACTATAGCTTGGAGTGTGCTGGTCATGGGTGAATTTCAGGCCTGAGTGCTAGATATGGGTGGTTAAAGTCATGGCATACATAAAATAAAACTAATGAAACACAAGCAGAGTAAGCCCCTCTTTCTCCAATAGGGCAAGTTTAATTTATTTTTCAATGTTTAATGCTTTCTAATTCTTACAAGAGGTTTCAGTAGAAAGCGATAATTCTGCCTCCCAAATCTTGCTGGATAATGTTCCAAGGAGACCAGCACTTGAACCCAAAAGGTAACTACTCTTTGTCCTAATCTTAAATCCCATCACCTTGTCTGGAACTGCTGAGTGCTGGCAATGAGTGTTGAGAGGCAATCTGAGGATGGTAATTAGGTATTAACCTAGACAGATACTAACCCAGAGATGTATGGCCCCTTCATTCAACACTACAAAAGTGAATCTCTCCTGCTCATCTCTGGACTGTAGCAGGGGGCCTGGGCTTCACTGTGGCAACGTGAAATACGGTTTTAATGATTTCAAGCACATGGTTTCTGCTTCCGGTATGATAGCTATGTAGACTGGCCCTTTTTTCTTTCTTCCCTTGGGGGATCCAGATGTTGTATAACTTGTGCATTTCTAAGCTACAAAATGGTAGATGGGGACTTGCCTTTTTGTTATGAGCATACGCAATGTGGGATTAAGCTCTGTCAAGCAGACTCCTGAAAGACCACTCCATGTGGAATAAATTATTGGAAAAGGAAGCTGAGGTTTCAGTCATTCTAAAGTAGTGAGGAAGTATGGATCAGGATTCTAGATTTCTGGGCAACCCCCTTCCCAACTATCCTACCCACAGAACACACAGCTGTGTGCCCACATGTGTGTTTGCAATGTGGGTGCCTGTGTACACACATACACACATACACTCCTATTTTATTAGTGTTAGAACAATCAGGCTTATCCACTGGGGCCCATTTTTTACAAATATAGTTTCCTGAGCCTCTACTGCAGATCTATCAAGACTCAGAGTCTACATAATTAGTAAGCCCCTAAGTAGGGCTGTTAGTTAAAATTCAAGATACTCAGTAAAATGTCAACTTCAGATTTAAAAAAATAGTATAAATATGCCCTGTGTAATATTTGGGGTATACCTATGTAAAATATAGTTTATCTGAAATTCATATTCTTATTTGTATTTTTATTTGCCTAATCTGGCAGCCTTGTGTTCCTGTGCACTTTGGAAAATGTTGGGTTTTAAAATGAGTATAAGTCAGATAAGAGTAATAAGAGTTCCTGGAGGAGGTACAATTTGAATAAGCAAAAGGAGGGAGAGAAGAGAGGCAAATTCCCCCAGCAGAAAGCTGCAGGGAGTGGTGTGCAAAGAAAGGATGGAGAATTGGCTGCATGGCCCTGGTGGCCACTCAGTCTTTCCTGAGGAGCTCTGCATTGGAATGGTCCTGTCCAGAGCAGGTGGTTAGAGGAGCACTTGTTGGCCAGCTGCAGAACCATGTCAAGATCCACTGACCATCTCCAGACTGCACATCTACATAGGAAGCTGATCTTTGTGGGTGTAGATAGGACACATCAGGCTCAAATGTGCAAGACCTATTGGAATATGCTGTACTTAACACTTCCTTTTGAAATCCACACTGGCAGGAGCATTATTTCTTTTTCCTGTCCTTACTTTAATTCCTCTCTCCCTCTGTCTCTCTCCCTCCTCTTTCCTTTCCCTTTCCTTCTTCTTTATAAGCATGTTTTAAATAGCAGGTTTATTTAGATATAACTCACACACTACAAAATTTAACCTTTTAATGAGTACAGTTCAGTGGGTTTTAGTATAATCATAAGGTTGTGCCACTACTACTACTAATTCCGGAACATTTAATCACCCCCCTCCAAAGACACCCTGTATCTATTAATAATTATGCTCATTTTCTCCCTCTATTAGCCCTGGTAATTACTAACCTACCTTCTGTCCCTGTGTACTTGTCTGTTCTGGATAGTTCATGTGAATTGAATTATACAATAAGTGACCTTTGTGGTTGCCTTTAGCATGTTTTCAAGGTGCATTCCTGATGCAGTGTGTATGCACTTTATTCCTGTTTATGATTGAATCCAATGTATAGATGCACCATATTGTTTACCTATTCATCAGTTGGTGAACATTGGCACTCTTCTCACCTTTTGTCTATTATGATTACTACTATGAATGATCATTTTTACGTCTTGTGTAGACATATGTTGTTAATTCTCTTGGATATATGCCTTGGAGTGGAATTGTTTGGTCATATTAATACCTTTTGGGAGAAATTCTATGTTTGCTTAGAATTAGATCTATATTTAACTTTTTAAGGGTCCATCAGGCAATTTTCCTAAGTGTCTGTACCATCTTACATCTCCACTGGCAACGCATGAGAATTCTGATTTCTTCACATATTCATCAATACTTACTTATTGTCTGTCTTTAATTTTAGTCATTTTTCAGGGTGTAAAGTAGCATCTCATTGTGACTTAGATTTGTATTTCCCTGATGACTAGGATGTAGATTATTATGGCCATTAAAACATCTTTGGAGAAAAATATATTCAAATCTTTTGCTCATTTTTTAATTGGGTTGCCAGATGTGGTGGTGCACATCTGTAGTCCTAGTACTTAGGAAGCTGAAACAGGAGAATCACAGGTTCAAAGCCAACCTTAGCAACTTAGCGAGACCCTGTTTCCAAACTAAAAAAAAAAAAAAAAAAATGGTGCTGAGGGTGTAGCTCTGAGGTAGAATGCCCCTGGATTCAATCCTTGTTACTACTAAAAACTAATTAATTAGTTAATTAATTAATTAATTCGGTTGTCTTTTTATTGTTGAGTTGTAAGAGGTGTGGGGGGGGGGGCGTGCTGGGTACATTCTACTTCAGAGCTACACCCCCAGTTCTATTTATTTCTTATTTGGAAATAGGGTATTGTTAAGTTGATACAAGCCTCACTGAGTTGCTGAGGCTGGGTTCGAACCTGCCATCTCCTGTCTCAGACTCCCAAGTACTAGGATTTCAAGCATGCCCCACTATGCCTGGCTGTAAGACTTCTTTATATGTTCTGGATACAAGTCTTTTATCAGATACATGATTTGCAAATATTTTCTCCCATTCCGTTCACTGTCTTTTCATTTTCTTGATGGTGCCTTTAAAGTAACATTTTTTTAACTTAAAACTTTTACATTCTTAACTTCCCTCGTGTTATTGGTTTAGATTTAAAATGTCCCCCAGAGAAACTCATGTGTTAGAGAATGGCGGGAGGGGGGTAGATCCCTGGGGGTGTGGCCAGGAATGGTCTAGTATCTGTTCCTGCACTCCCCCTACTTTCTGCTTCCCCTTCTGCCATGAGGTGAGTAAGGCCTTACTGGCATACACCCTCACACACACACACTATGCCCTGAAACCCTGCTGTGCTTCTTACCAGGAGCTGGCTGATTTCTGAAATCATGGACATCACATAAATCTTTCTTCCTCTAAGTTTGCTTGTCAAATATTTTGGTCACAGTGACAAGAAAAGTTGACTAAAGTACTTCAGACCATTTCACTTCATTATTTGGAAGCTGGTTTACCCAAAAACGTATTTGGAATACGTTTTCTAAAATTAAATGGTACAAAGATCCTCAAGTTTAACATTATAATTTTGTATTTCTCAAAGTGAAAAGAAATAACCATAGTTCCTTAATTCAAATAATAAAAATAAAACTTGATAAAATTTGTCAGTTTGTGAGGAAGCTTAAAGTATGTCATAGGTTCACATGAAGCATGCCCTCCTGAGGAAAGGGGATGAAATGAGATTTGCATTCTCAAAACCAGTCATAAGTGCTAACACACTGATTAATTTTTCAGTAGAAGAGCCTTACCACTCCTGCCTCAGTAGATGCAAGGAAAAATCTTTATTTTTCATTACTTGTTCATACTCAGGACTAATACATTATTTTTGTTGATTAATGTGTACAAAATTGTGCCCATGTTTACATGAATGTTCCCTATCCTGCAACTGGATACAGGATAAACGTCAACCCAAAACCTTTGGAGGAGAGGATTCTTCTTTCCCCTTGAAGCTAAATTGTAAACTCTGACCTAAATGCAGATTAAACTGCTGAGTGTTTGACCTCCCATTTTTTAAAGATGATGGATAATAGTTTGTGGTTTTCTTAACTTATTATCATTGGCTTCTCACAGAAAGAAATCCTTCTCCGTGGAAAGCAAGGGGCAAAGTAGGACCCACTCAAGCTTGCGTGGGGTTGAAGGAATCCTCTGGCTAGGCAATGGCAGTCTAGCACCACCAGCTCAAATGTGTGACTTCTTTGGTTTTCTCCCTTCTCTTAAGTACACCCTTCTTAAGTAGAGATTCTGCTACTAAATAAACCTGTCTTCCTCTCTTCACCCTCTGGACAAAGATCAGGCAAAATCACCTTTTAGGTCTCTTTTGTCTCAACTGTTCTTCAGTTTCCAAAGCAGAGTTTGTGCAGGGACCTCAGCCTCCCTGTATTTGAAAGATATTATGTCAGCAATAGTGGGAGATAGGCCATGGGTGGTTTGGACATATTATAATGGTTGTCTGTAGGTGAACCCCACCATTTTGATGCTCCCCTTAGCTCCTTTGCTGCCATGGATTTTGCTTTCATAGGACCAAGGCACCAGCTCTGGAGTGCGGGCATTGGGAGAGGAAGGACCATTCTGGGCCATGGTAACAAAATGTCTGGCTAGTTGGAATTGGATATCTAGGGCCTCTTTGTTTGTGATAGACAGAATCCGACTCTGGCTTACTTGGGTATTGGAAGGACATGAAAGAACATGAGACTTTGGAAGAAGAGCAGCATTAGGGAGCTTCAACAGCAGGGGATACTCTGAAGAATGGTACAGGTACTTCTATGGGATAAATGGATTCCACACAGAGGGATTTTTCTTTTGCTCACAACTTAAATTGCAGAGAGGAAGTGGGGTGGTCAGAAGTTAGTGCCATTGACTGAATTGTCATCTTTTATCCCTTTGGACAATTGCAATAACACTGAATTTCTTGATTTCTTTTCTTGTGCTTTGTGAAGCTGATTATGTTTTTGTTTTTTTGGCCAATGGATTAAAAGCAAAAATAACATGGACAGCCTGGGGAACTTATCCTGAGACAAGACCCTGCAGAGTTTTCTTTCTGTTGCCTTTGCCATCATGGGAGCATTTATTGAAATGAAACCTATCTCAACCTAGACTGGGGACTATAATTAGCAAATTTTAACTTGAGATAGACAGGTGGCATGAGAAATAAACAGTTATGTTAAGCTTCTGAGAATTTGGGGTTGCTTTTGGGATTGTAACATTGTGAAACCAAACCAGACTGATACAGGAAGTCACCAATTGCCTGGTTTGGGTCATATGCTAATCCTATCAGGTCACCTGTAGTCCTACAAGCTCTATCTAATGGAAGACATTTAATTATCTTGTAGGAAATAGATCTATTATTTCCAAAAGAACAGAGAACACATGCTAAACATCCAAGATAATTGTTCACTATGGTGGTCAATGGATACATCCAGGGACCAGGCCCATGACCTTGACTTCACAAATACCTGATTTATATGAACAGATGAGCTGCTCTAATCAGTTCATTTCTCAAAATAATAGCCACATGACCCCCTACACTACAATAGTCTCAACACTTAAACCAAAACGAGCTTCCAAATTCTAGTTTTTCGAAAAAGGCTTAACCTGCCTGTAGGGATTATCAGAGAGACTCATTTGTCATCTACTGCATTTAATTTAGTTTAAAACCACAAGGTCTTTCCTTAAAAAAAGTTCAAAATCCACAGATTATACTAAATATTAAAATACAGTTTATTGCATAGCATTATCAGGATGTGTTAAAATGCTCAATAAATCATATTTTGTTTGTTCCATGGTTATAACATGAATAATACATTGAGGAAGTTTTTTGCATTTAATGGGATGAAAAATAAACTTACGGCATTTCTAGATTCTGCTTCTCTCCACTAGGGCAAGTTGGTGCATTTTGTCATCATCTGACACATTTAACCATGATTTCAATCATCATGCTACTTCCAACTAGATTGCTGGGTAATTAAAAACAAGAATAAGTATATATAACAAATTTGAAAGGCTTACTAATTACATGCATATTGTTAATACCGCTAATAATTCAAAGGATAACTAACATAAAAATCATCTAATTTGCCATATTCCCCCAGGCCTACATTTTATAACATTGCCATTAGGGAGAGATATGGATTAAATAATTTTTCTTTCTTTTATCTGCAAAAATCATTGAAAAGCATGAAAGGCAAAAAGTCTCCACATTGTTTAGCTGTTGAGCATCTGGGTATTCTGTGTTGCTGTTTCTGTGAATGGGGAGAAACATGATCAATAAAGAAGATGGGGTTAATTCATTGCATAAGGGCAAGAAATTTGTGATGGTTTAGATTATTCTGAAGGATTTCTGGTTGATGAGATGACTATATTAATCAGTATGTTCAAAGTTATTTGTTGTAATAATGTTTGTAATATCAAACATCTGGAAACAAATGAAAGGTTCATCAGTTGGGATCAGGTTGAGTAAATTGTGAACAGCCATGAAATGGAATCTTCTATAACTGTATTGAAAGGAATCAGGGAACCCTCCATGTAGCCATATGGGAAAATCTTCAACTTTTATATTTTAAGTAAATGTGAACAGAGATGGAGCATGCTACTATTTGAATGAAAGATGGAAGAAAAAGTGTACATTGTTTTTGTATGTGTATGAATTTAAAAATTTCTAGGAGGATAGAGAAAAAAACTGGGAAGTGCATATTTATTTTCTGGAGGAGTAGGACTCAGATGGATGGGAGAAAGAAAATTCTCTGAATAACGTAATAGTTTTATAACTTTTATTGTTTTATTTTATAGTTTTTGAGTTTTCAGCGAGGTGAACATGGTACGTAGTCAAAAAATTAAATAATTTTAGTATGAAACCCCACCTCCAAGTGTTGAACAAGATAACCAGGGATTTTTCAGAGAAGTGAAGTCTCTCTCCCAACCCAGAGGGAAAATGTAGGGCCCTCAGCTACCATAGAACACAGGCCAGGGAGGAACACAAGCCTTTCTGGAGTGAGGGACATTCAAGAAGTTGATGAGCTTCTTCCCAAAGAAGAGAGAAACTGGCAGATCTTATGCTACCATTTTATAGAAACTATTTTCAAAGCTTGGAAATATTCAAATAAAAGTGGTTATGAATAGAACAGACTCCAAGGCATCAGCACACTCAGATGGTTATTGAGACCTGGTGAGTAACAATGCCAGGGCTGGGGGCTCCTGAAATATCACAGCTGTCCTGGGGGGAAGATGTCAGTCTGGGTTTTTATGTGGAATCTCCTAAGTGTCATGCAAATATGCTCACCTGCTATGTGTTGTTTCACAAGCAAACCTCACTGCGAATATGATTTGAATCTGTTTCCAAAGTGTGCAAAATATGTGTGTAAATACATTCATGTGTGTGTGTGTGTGTGTGTGTGTGTGTGTGTGTGTGTGTGTGTATGTTTTACTGGGGATTGAAAGCAGGATGTACCTATAATGTTAGGTATATCCATCAGCATGTTTGCAGCTATAATCTAAAAGACTGGTCATGTAACTTATAGGAAAGAAGATTTATTTTCTTACAGTTTCAGATTCAGTTCATGTAAGGCCAGGGATTGTGGATCTCAGGGCATGATGACTGGAAGTGGAAAAAATAAGAGCACATGGGCTGGGCCCACATCATGGAGGCCAGGAGCAAGAGAGAGGGCAAGGGCAAGGGCGAGGGGAGGAGGAACCATATATATAAAATCTCCAAGGTCACAACCCCAGGGAACACCTCCTTCAGCCACACCCTCCTCTGACCTATCAGGTACCACCCAGGTACATCCATTACAGTGGATTCATCCACTTCTGGGATTACAACCCTCATGACCCAATTATATCAACCCTGGATATTAATAAATGGGCTCCTTAGGGGACATTTTACAACTAACTATAACATTCCATCCCCTGGTCCCTTAAGAGCTTATGCCCAGCTCAGAATGAAAATTGCATGTAGTCCTCTCCAAGAGTTTCCACAGTCTTAACAGTTCCAGCATCACTGAAAAGTCCCCAAGTCAAAAGTCTCCTCTGAAACTCAAGGTGGAGTCTTGTAAAAGACAATGAAGATCAAAATATAAAGCAAGTTACATGCATCCAACATACAAAGGGAAAGAGTATATATTTGCCTTAGAAAGAAGGGATAGGACCAAAACAGTAACAAAACCCGGCAAGGCAAGCATTTGATCTTGCAGATCCACTTCTGGCATCCAGGGCACATTGCCATGAGAAGCAATCTCCAAGGGGCCTTGGGAGCTCCACCCCTGCAACCTGGCTCATTGCAATGGGTGTTTTACTGCTTCTTCCAGCCTGGTTTTATGGCTCAAAGCTAGCAGCCTTTACTCGTGGTCATTCACGTTTCTGATGTTTCTAAATCTCGGGGATTTTTCTTGCAATCTTGGCTTCACCCTCACAGCTTCACGGAATGCCCCATTTGGGTCTGCTTGCAGAGATTTTGCCCCTGCCACATGTTATCTGGCTTCTGAGGCCTTCCTTTGAAATCTGGGGATACAGCCAGTGGGCCTGCTCCATTCAGGCTGCCACTGGCCACAAGACCATCTGGGCTGCCCCTATCCTAACTCCTGCTGCCTCCACCATGACCTTCACTGGCCCTGCCTCTATTGTGGCCATTGCTTTCTCTTCAGTCATCTGACTTGCTTCCGTGACATCATCTCTCTGGGCTGCAGCTGTACCCATGCCTTTCCAGCCAAATGCAAATCTTTAAAGTATGTCTGGAGCAAGGTGAAAAAGTTTCCTGCCTTTGGAGAATGAAGAGTGCCTACTTGGGTTTGCTGTTTCCCTGTGTGGGTGTGGCTTATCTTTTCCTCAGTCATGATGCAAGATGCCAGACTAAGGTCACCTCTTAAGACTAAGGGCAGAGAGATGAAGTTGGGAGAGGACTAATTGCAATGAATACTGGAATAGGAGAACATCTCTGCTATAAAGGATGCATCTGCTATATAAGAATATTGACACTTGCCTGGCTGTACTATGACTCTGGCTGTGCTATTTTTAAAGGGAGCAAGAAATTTAGAGCCTGCAGTAGCCAGACAAGAAGTATAAATATTCATAGAGGGATATGAGTTAGAACACAGATGCTGAACAGTTTATATTGTGAGCCTCACAAGCCCTCCCTGGTCATTTTCTTTTAAGAAGCTGCATGAGCAAACAAAATGATCAAGTAAACACTCCTAGGATGGAGAAGGCCAGGGGTTATATGCCGTGACCTATGAAAATATCTCTTTCCTATTTAGATTTACTCAGTGTTCTTAGAGGGTACCATGCCTCTGATGTCACAGCTGGAAGTACCTGACAGAATAATAGTGAGGAGAGGATACTTTGGCAGGGAAAATAAAAGTTGAAAGCAGTGTTGGGTGACCCTAGAGCCCCAACTGGAGCACATTATTTAGGAAGGTGAATCATAATCACAGACACATCTAATTGATGTACAACTGTCCTGTGAGTAGACAAGAGGACCTCACCAGGAAGACAGCTGAGCTTCCTGTGAGTCTCCAGCCCATGGCAGCTCTACCAGAGGGCAGTTTTCACTGAGGAAGCTGTTCATTAATATGGGTTCATCAGTGTCCTGCACACAGCTTCCAGCCATTTGTTTGCTTGTCAAGCTGGGTGTTGCTCTCTGCCAGTTGCAAGAAACTGACATTAATATTTTTATCAGCCTGACTTTAGGAGGTTAGATGGGATTATTACAGATGACATATCCCTGATCTTAGGAAATAAAATTGATTAAAATGTGCTGAATCAGAAGCTCTGGCAGAACAGTTAAATGCTACAATACATTATGGTCTGAGATCATGTCCGGTTGCCTCACTTGGGAGCATTGTTTCAGATCAGAAATCTGGATAACTGTATAATTCAAGAGTATAAATAAAGATTTTCAGGAAGAGTGTTAAAAAGGGTGTAACAGTGTTGGTCTTTCATATTAAGGATTACCCTCTTATCAAAGGTGGGCTCCATGGGTGTAACCGTGTTTTTCTAATTTTTAATCTATAAAAGGCAGACTTTTTTTGTACACAAAGTTCACACAGTGTGATGGTTCAACTAGACTAGGCCATGGGATGCCCAGATATTTGGTTAAACATTAATTCCAAGTGTGTCTACGAGAGTATTTTTGGATGAGATTAACATTTGAATCAGTAGATCAGCTTACCTGGGCCTCCAAAACTGCATAAACGCCATGATAAATCTCTGTATATATTTACACATACAGCCTATTGGTTATGTTTCTTTGGAGAACCTAAGTGTATAAACAGGTTATTAAATCAAATAAGATACAAAGGGAGTCTAGAAACTCTCTACATGGGATGGGATGGTGCATTTTTGCCAGTACATGTGTCCTTAAAGAAAATCCAATCCAGTCTTCATTTTGCATATGGAGAAATAGAGGTCCAAAGAGTGGAAGGTCTAGTAATGAAAGAGGATGGGGGGCTTAATTATCTGCCTTAAGAGAACTTTAACTTTCAGATTTTCAAAAAAAAATGGGTAAATTGAGGGGTCAAATACACATTCAAGTAGGCAAAGTGCCTTTTCTCTTGATTTCTGTCATTGACAAAATGACTAGAGGAAGTCTGTGTCTTTGTGTCTCTGGAATCTTGTCAGTGACTCCTGGCTCATGTGAGGCTGCCAAGGAGCACACATGAGCCAGGGCCACCCAGGGGTCAGGGCACACTGCTATCCAAGGATACCCAGAGCTCTGGCCAGTGACAACTCCACCTCCTTTTGCTGGCTAAACAGCCAAGCTATAGCCCCAACTTGATTTGATGTCTGGTTTCTGCCATGATGCTGCCCTGTAGAAAAGCCTGAAGGGGGTGCTAGGGTGCAGAATTCTAGGGTGGCCCCTATAATCCCTGCCCCTGGTATACACAGCATGCATGTTTCCCTCCCCTTGAGTGTGGCAGAAGCTGAGAATATGTGAACATGATGGGCTATCATTCCCGTGACCATGATGTTGCATGACTAAAGGATGAGATTAAGGTTATAAATCACTTGGTTTAACAAAAGGGGATTATTCTACTGGCCTTGGGTCTCATGGGTTCTTTAAATCTGAGTTTAGAGGTCAGAGACAGAGAATTCAAAGAGATTCAAAACATGGGGCATGTTTCTGCTTTACTATCAGAAGGTAGTCCTCGTACTGACAAGGGGGCCAAGATGTCAGAAACAGCGGGCAGTCCTGGGAACTAAAAGTGATCCCAGCTAACAACTAGCAAGAAAACAGGGACCTCTGCCCTGTACCCTCAGGCAACTAAATTCTGACAGTAGATTGGATGAACTTGGAAGATTTCAAATTCCAGACAGAATGCCACTGCTGGTACTTGTGAGACCTAAAAAGGAATCAGGTAAGCCTGGAGCCTGGATTCCTGACCTATGAAAAATGTGAGATAATGTGTGTTGTTAAGTTGGTGGAAGCTTATTTTGCAGCAATAGATAATTAATACTCTGCTCTCAAAGAACCCTTGGGGCTTCAGGAAGTGGTGTATCCACCTTTTTGCTCAGCAGCCTAGCCATAGCTGTCTGGCTTAATATCTGCTTTTTGCCGTGATGTTGCCCTGCAGGAAAGCACCCAGGGGAAAGTGTAGGCCAGTTTTCACACGATTTGCCTGGATATAGATACAGACAGGATATAGACTAGAGCCAGCATAGCCGCCAGGGTCCTGAGAGTCTCATATGGCCTAGAAATTCTAATACTGCATCTTATCTCTAGAAGGAGAGTTTCTGGTGCTCAATAAGAGCAAGGGATTCCTATTGACTCAAATCAGACCTATACTTTAAAACTGATGACGCTCCTAGGCATGTGTTGTGACCTATGTTCTTGTGTTTGCTCATCATGAACATGATCTTGCAGGGATCTGATTTGATTTCCGTGATCCCAAACATTTTCGGTTTCACCTGCTGAATTAATAGCCTTCCTCCTCACAAAAGGGTTAAATTCTGTCATTTTAAAGTATTTTGAATCCGCTTCATTTTGTGGTGGCTTTTCCTTGGCACTTTCTGCTAAAGTTCTTGCGTGTAGGGTCTTGAAGTCCTGGAACAGTTTTTAAACTTTCAACTTTAAAACTCTCTGCTCCTGTACAAGTGTGAGAGAACACAGTAGGACCCCCCCCTGGCAGGAGGTACTGGGTGTTTGCCCTACTGCAGACCTCCCTTTAGCACCCATGGAGGAAGGAGGGTTTATCCTTTTCACTTTGGTGCCTGTTTTAAGAATTGCCATGGCATCTAAAATCAGGAGTCAGCAAATGTCCAGTGAGCTGGCAATGATAGCCAGAGAGAAGTAAGGGAGGAGAAAGACAGGGCCCCACTCTCCAGGTAAGCAGGGAGGTGCTGGGGGAAGAGGCTGATCCACACACCTGCCACTGTGAAACATGGCCCTGACAAGCTTTTCCTAAGCTCTGTGCTGGCTTCTTTGCTGTCTCCTGTGTGCCCCCAGACCAGCTGGTCACAGACTGAAATTCCACCTGGAGAAGTTTTTTTCCAGCCCATGGGGCTCTCCTATGACTCTGGATTTGTAGAGGACGGAGGGTGCTCACCCTCTACCAGAAATGAGAATGCTGGGGTCAGATCATCCTTGACCTTCAAAAGTATGGTTAGGGCATTGCCCCAGCCACACCCCAGCTCTGGGAAATGTCCTCAGAAAGAGCCGTCCAGCCCCTCATTCCCAACCCACCTGCTGCTCCTAACCCCTAGCTGTCATCCCAGAAGCATCAACTATGGGGCTTTTTAAAAAGATTTGTCCAAAGACCCATCTCAGGGCCTGTGAAGCACCCCCATCCTTTTGCATGGAAGGCCTTTGCTACAGGTCTGCCCAGGGCTGCTCTTCAGTACTGGGGCTCAGCTTCCTGCCCAGAACACTCCTGCACCTCCCCCCATGGCCTCTATCACACAGCCTCATTTGTTTCCCATGGCACTCGACTTGTTTAACTTCTTTATCTCCAAGAATGTGGTCAGAGGTTCTTGTTACCACTGCCTCCCTGCTCTTATTCAGCCCAGGCCAGGCACAAGGACCTGCTGTTGGAGGAAGGCAGTGACTTCCAGGGCACTGCAGAGGCTTCCTTGTGGCATACAGCTCCCAGAGGCAGGGAGTTCACCACCTTACAAAACGGCTTTCCAGCTCTCCTGTTTGTTGAATCCAGTCTGGGGTCTTCAGAGCAAGCCTAGCCCTACTCCTCTAGAGGGAAATGCCCTGAAGGGTGGGGAGGCTGCTGACTCTGCTCTCTGGAAGTCCTGAAGGTCAGGTCCAGGGCTCTCTGGAACCTTCTGTTTCCTCTCCTGTGCTTTAGGAAAGTGGCTGCAGTATCAGTGGTGGCCACTGTGTCTCTCCTCCCCATTCCATACAGAGCATGGAATACAGCAGGCTGTCTGGATCTCAGTGCCTGCCTTGGCAGGCTTGGGAGCCAGGAAGCTGGGCAGGGCACTGAGAAGGAGAAGCCAGTTTCTGCCCATCTTCTAGGCCCTTATGCTGTGCCCCCAGCTCATATAGAGCTTCCGCATTGCCACTCTTCACTTCCCTTTATAATGTAGCAGCATATTCTGTAAATACTGTCGCTGCTGACAAGACCATCAATTCATGTTCATAAAGGCTATTCAGAATTCTAGCAATGCATAGAAATCAGGCGCATGTGACTATCATGTGCATTTGGGCCCTCCCTGAGATGCTTCCCTCCTGGCAACAGAAAGAAAGGAGGGAGGCAATTACTGTTTTCTGAAAACACAGAGAAAAGTGTCTGCCAGGGTTCTCAAAAGCTCACTGCTGCTCCCCCCACCTGGGAGCTTCACCCTGGGGTACAGGGGCGTCTCTGAGTTCTGTCAGAGGGGACCCGATGATGATGTGGTGGAAATCACCTCCTTGCATCAGATCACCGGTTAGAAAGGGCTTCTCAGACTGGACACATGGATCTCTCCAAGTCCCCTCTTATCCTCTCTCCATGGCCCTCACTAGTGGTCCCACGGACTACACTTTCTGCAGGTATCCTTTACTCTTTGTCCCCACAACTGTTACCTGCAGGCCCAGCCTCTACCACTCATCCCCAAGATGGCTACAGTAGTCTCTTGAGTGGCCTTCCTGCTTCCACAACTGCCACCCTCACAACCGATCTCTGTGCTACCTGTGTCAGATCCTGTCCTTAACTTCCCGTACTAGTTCAGAGACCTTCGTATATCTCGGGTCAGATAGTGTCCCTCAGCCTAAAATTGAGTGAGAGTCCTTCTGTAGCTCACAGGCTCTACACACCCAGCCTTTGCCACACTTTCCCCCTTGTACACTGGGCTCTGGCCACTGAACTTCTCTGCCTTAGACTGTAGCAACCTAATTCCTTCTTCAGGGCCTTTGAACACACAGTTCCTTCTGTCTGGATCATAATAATTCAGCCTCGGCCAATTTCCTTCATCATTCTGGCCAAGTTTGGATGCCTACTTTCCAGGATGCTGCCCCTGAGCACCCCAGTCACTCCAAGTGTTATTCATAGCTCTTCATACTATGAAAGGTTTTGGACTGTTATTTGGCTAATAGCTTCTTGGTGCTTTGGATACGTATGACCCCTGTATCTCTCCACCTAAGAAGAGTGTTTGGCATGTGATCTGGACCTGCAGCCCCTGTGACCTCACAACACAGAGATGAATACAGGTCCAGGCCAGCACTAGATTCCAGAACTGTAGGCTTTGTAATGAGGCACTCACATCTTGGAGAAGAAACCCCAGAGTGTGGACATGATGCTTCCTTGAGCCCAATGCTGGAAACATTTTCACACTGAAACAGGACACTTGGTTGTTTTCTCAGAACTTACTCACTGGGATGGATTTTCCAGACAGCTCTGTGAGGAGTCTTGCTCACAGACAGGGTTCTGCTGTCATGTGTAGACCACATGCCATGTCAGCTGGAATGCAGGGCTTGGGATTCATAATGACAGATTCTCTGCCTGCCAGGGTGATTTCAAATGATGCTTTGAGCTTCTAACCTGGAATGATGCAGCCAATAAGATGTTTATTAATCACAATGGGCTGAGAAAGAAGGAAAATGGAATGGGATACTGTGGAGGTACAAGATTTGACTTCGGGAAGACTCTTTTTGAATAGGATGGCCCATTTTTGAAAATGTAGACTGAGTTTAAATAAAAAAAAAATCTTGTGTGTGTTCAACATTTTGAACACTGACTATGGATTTTGCTTTGAACTGGATCTGTTAAGAGCTCAGAGAGGTAACACTCCAAAAGCCCTGCCCTGGAGAGTGCACAGTCTGGATAGGGGTCATTGATGAGCCACTCTGCAGCATAAGCAGTCATGTATTGGAGTGTTACAAGAATCTGGTCAGTGAGATGGTCTGGAATTCTCAAAGTGCATCAAGAATGCAGAACCACAGTGAGAGGAACTCATTCTTTACACAGAGCCCAAAGTGAGACATAAAATTCAGGAGCCTCAGTTCAATAGCAGGAACATCTTCTGCCCAGCATCTCCCTCCAGGTTCCAGGAGGAAAGTAGATGGATGTTCAAGAGAGAGGAAGACTTTGCTTCCACTCAGCCACAGAGGGGATAAGGGTGGAGAGAACGGGGGTTTCCCCTTTTCCAGAGTCCCACACTCCAGGCATCATCTATAAGTATGGATGTATTCAGGAGCCACAAGATGTGATGTGTCCTCCCTGACAGGCTCCAAGAACTTCTTTTCCCCTTCTTGGGGCTCTATATCTCTTCCAATGGTCCAAAAGTGAGACCATTGACACAACTATCCTGTTGGCTAATGTGAGTTGGTGACCATCATATGGCACCACTGCATGTGACCAGCTGACAGACAAATCACTCCCATCCCAGGCTTGTGTTATGACTATTAAAAAAGATGTTGGCATTTATTAAATAAACACTTTCTTTCTGTGACATCACATATATGACCTCAATCTCAGGAGGTGAGAGGAGCCAGATAACTCTGAGCCTCGGGATATTAGGCAACGTGACCACAATCTCACAGTCTGAGAAGCAGAGCCCAGATGGTCTGGCTGCAAGACCTATGACAAGAGCCCTGCAGTAGCCTGAAGATGGACAGAGCTGGGCCTCAGGGGTGACATCAGAGGGCTATTTTAATGACTACTGAGTGATTTGAAATATGTGTAGCTTCATCATTTAATTAGTCCTTGAAAACAATCCGTTCTCTTAACTAGTTTAAATCTGTCACACCCGCTAGACACACAAGGATTATTAAAAAGCTTTTCTTTATAGATAGTGAAAAGCCAAATGCTAACCTAACCTTATCCATGTCATTGCATTATCTGGATTTAGAGGGAAATGGCAATTAAAATCTGCTCACCCACTGTTGCATTTCCCCCAAGGATGCTAATCTCAGTCCCCTTTCCACTCCCAAGAGTGCCTTGTGTTGTTCTAATCACTCAGCACTTAGCAATTGCTGGCAAGTCCACCAGCATGAATTCTGCCCTTATTGCCAAGGGTTTCTAGGTTTGCTAGTTGAATAGACCTCTCTTTTATGCCCTACAGGGAAGATGAATATTTATTTTTCCTATGGTCTAGGGGTTAAGGTGGGAACAAGGAACATTCTTTCACATGTGTGATGTGTTTCTCTATGTTTTCTGGTGATTTGTCTTTACCTTCTTCCGTATATTATACTGGGAGCTTTGGTGTCTGTTCTATTTCATCCACTCCTCATAATGCTAGCCCAGCCCTGTCACACGGTGTGTTGAGTGAATGAGTGATATTTTTATTTCAAGATTTTTACCTCACTGAGTTCTCCGTTCTTGAGACTGATTCTATTTTAAAACAAAATCTAGCAAAAAAAAAAAAAATCCATCAGATCACTAGTTTAAATTAGTTCATTTTGGAGAACAGAACAGGATTGTTATAACAATGCATGTAATGCATGTAGACACAGCCAATGTTAAAAGCATGATGAGTTAATACAGGCATACACACAAAGGCAGAAATTCCCTGGCTTAGAAGTCCAGATGTGCAATTGCTGCATTTCTTGAGGAATTCCTTTGTGGTAAGCTAGGAAGGGGCTGACTTTATGCCGTGTATCAGTAAGCTCAAGAGGATTGCATTGCCTTGCCGGCAGAAGGAAAACAGTGTCAGGTATGCAGCATACCTGACACTCCAACAAAAGATTCTTCCTCCAGAGAGGAACTCCCAGGGGAATACAAATAGTGCATTTATTGAAATGAAAGGCATGAAGGGAGAGATAGGAAGTTAGGTTGTGGAACATCTAGATAATTAGGCATCCCCATGGAAAATATGGGAAGTTTGGAGTGGGGTTGGCCTGGACACAGTCATTGATTCGCAGTAGTGTCTTGCGTAAATTATTTGCCTCTGTTTTTCATCTACAAAACGGGAATGATGAGTGCCTATGAGGACTGGTTAGTTGTTCCAGGCTGCAAGTGGACCAGAGACCTGAACTCTACTTTCAGCAGGCAAGACAATAACTGGCCCTAACTTTCACAACCAGGCACTTTCAAAAGATGTTTGCTCACACTGACTTCTTAGCTTGCAGACCTTGAGTTGACATTCAAGGTGATAGTTGCTCCTTGCTTCACCCTGGAGGGGTTTAATTCCAACAATGTTGTGTTTGCTGCTCTTATCTCCAACAAGCAGGAAGTAGTGAAGTTTAGACTTGGCTAAGCTCTAGGCAGTGTCAAAGGGAAGGAAAAGCCATCATTTGGTGGTAATTGCAACCTTGACAGTAGGGGCATAGGAGTTCCCAAGAACTAATCACAGCCCCATCTGGCTGGACATGGGCATGAGAATATCCAACTAATCCATGGAGGTACCTGGAAGCACAATTTCATGTGCACGGAGGAGGGAGAACCAGGAAGGAAAATGAATCTATAGCCTTTCTTGTCTTTATTCAGGAAGCCTCTCCCTACTCTAGTTCTTTAGTTCTGAGACTAAAGCCATTTTCCTGGGTGACTGTGGAATTTATATATTCTCCAGGCACAGGGCAGTGGACTGGAGCCTTGTGACTGTCCAACTGTTAGAAGCAGCCTTTCCTGAGCAGATCCTCTACCATCTGCACAGCAATCTATCCTTGCTAGTATCTGCATGCATAGGTTCTTCTGGCTTTTTGGTGGCTCTGAGAGTGAAGAAATCCTGTTATTACTACAGTACAGTTGAACAACTTGAGTCCCAGGGCATAAACTATCCGAGAGAGGAGGGCTTTTGAATCATGCCAACTCATCTTGACATTAAACTTCTCACCTTTCTCACTCTGTGACCTTGAAAAAGTATTTTGAGGTCTCCATCCTCCTGTGTCTTGATCTGTAATCTTTGGCAAAGAAATAGGGCTTACTGAGTGAATTAATGACAGTATCACAGTATCCAACACCAGAGAACTGGAGAAATGAACGTCCCCATTCCTTTTTATCCTTAGATTAGAATATGCACATGTGAGTGTGCATGCCCCCCCCACCACCACACACACACAGGCATACTGGATTTGAAATTTTTTGCAGTTAAGAAGCAAGGGAAGTTCATTTCACATCTCTGATCCTTAGTTTCCTCATCTGGAAACTGGAGATGATGGTTGAAACAGCCATAATAGCATCAATAACAGTGAAAGCTTCATATTCAGCACCTTCTCAGTACCAGGCCTTGTTAAGTGTTCAATTACATTAACATGTTGTGATAACTAAATGAAATAATGTGCATGGAAGTACTTAGTACAGTGTGCTGCACACAATGGACACCCCATAAGGTGATAAAGTATTCAGTGTGGATTACATCATTTGCTCTCACCTCATTCTTTATCCCTGTCTCTGTTAGACATATATCTGAATGTGTATGCACAGCTACATACACACAAAGCTAAGGATTTTTTTTTTAGTCCTAAAATAATTGTATTTTTGACTGCCTACACGAGAGTCCCTTGAGGGTACAGTATCTTTCAGAGTGTTTTTGCATGTTCTCTCTTTTTTTAGATCTATGTCAATGCATGGTCAACATATACAAGCCCTAAATTCTTTGCTTCTCTAACTTTCTTTTATTAAATGCATATAAGTTCACAATTTCTAGAGCTTGCCACCCCTAAAGTGTTTTTTTTTGTTTTTTTTTTTTTTTT